>ML375110.1:0-24988 GCA_005239525.1 Nicotiana knightiana
GTTAATTATCATTTAGGGATGTTGTAACCCGAGTTTGCATTTTCGTTTGTACCTCTTCCTCTTAGAGTGTATTCAATTGTCTCCTTTCTTCTCTTGATCGTATATCTCTGATGAATTTGCATGCACACAAATATATCCTTAAACTACCAAAAAAAAATTATCCTTAACGAAAATGTTATGACCCGCTAGATCACTTGTATTTTTACCCTTAAGTTCTGTGTTCCGAGACCCCGAATAGCTCCGTTTAGTCTTTTTCTATCTGCATGTGCAGTCCGTGTCCTCTTTTCTGGAAAGTTTTTATGAGCAATAATTGATGCAAATGTGAAATCATGCCTTAAAACCCATTTGAGTTGACTACGGTCAATGTTTTGTGTAAATGGACCCGGATCAGTGTTTTGACGGTCCCGGTGGGTCCGAATTGTCATTTGGGACTCAGGCATATGCCCATAATCGAATTCGGAAGTCCCTGGTTTGATCTAACGTAATTTGTTGAAAACTAGAAATTTAAAGGTTAAAAGAAATCCTAAGTTTGACCGTGAGTTGACTTTGTTGCTACCGAGATCGAATTTAGGTTTCAGAACTTGGTATAGGTTTGTTTAAGTATTTATAACTTGTCTGCAAAATTTTGTGCAAAACGGAATTGATTTGACGTGATTCAGACGTCCGGTTGAAAAATTAAAAGTTCTTTAGTTTATTTGAAAATTTCCTTTGTTTTGGTGTCTGATTCGTGGTTCTAGGTGTTATTTTGATGTTTGATCGTGTGAGCGAGTTTTTATGATGTTATTACACTTTTGTGCGTGTCTGGTTTGGAGCTCGAAGGGCTCGGGTGAGTTTCGGATAGGCTACGGATGATTTTGAACTTCGGAAAAATGCTGGTTTCGTTTATGCTGGTTTCTGGAGAATGCTTCGTCGCGATCGTGAGCGAAGAGTAGTTTGGGGACTAGGGTGGATTACTTATTGCGAACGCGAGGTTTTGGCCGCGAACACAGAGCAGTAAGGGGTCAGTCCTTCGCGAACGCGGCCACTCCATCGTGAACGCGTAACATTAGGAGGCGGGGGCTGGGAATGGAACTTACTCAATGCAAACTCGAGCCCAATCTCGCGAAGGCGAAAGCGAGGTGGGCTAAACCTACGCGAATGGATAAAGTGTTTCGCAATTGCATAAGCCAACTGGGCAGTGCCCCTGGCGAGTGCGTCAGGTGTCTCGTGAACACGATGAACACATGACGTCCAGTCATATAAACTTCAAAAATTAGGGATTTCACCCATTTTCACCATCTTTTATTAGAGCTCGACCTAGAGGTGATTTGGAGGAGAAATTTCATCACCCTTTCATAGGTTAGTGTACTTTAACTTATCTTTTCCATTTCCATCATCATCCACTAAATTCTAGCCTTAATCTATGTTCTTTCATGGTAGAAAATTAGGGATTTGGGAAGAATCCGAGATTTTTGTAAATTTGGGATTTACACCTTAAATTGAGATCGGAGGTCGAAACTAATTATAAAATCGTGCTCGGATGTAAATGGGTAAATGTGTTTTGGTCCGAGTCTCGGGTTTTGACCAAGCGGGCATGCAGTTGACCTTTGTTGACTTTTTAGAAGTGTAAAGATCTTAGTTTTATGTGTTGTAATTGATTTCCCCAGCATTATTTTATGTTATAGAGTCGATTTTGGTTGGATTCAAACCCCGGTTGAGCTTTGATTTTCTTGCATAGCGAGGTAAGTGTTGGGTCTAACCTTGATTTGAGGAAATAGGAATTCTTGAGCTATGTGCTATGTGAATTACATATGTAGCGGTGTATATGCAAGGTGACGAGTGTATATACATCGTCAAAATACTTTTTTCCGTGCTTTCCCATATTTTGTTAATTATTTTATTCCATGTATTAACTGTTATATGCTTTAAAAGATTCCTATGCATTAGCTTGGTACTTGTCACTTATTTCTCTCATATTAAAATGTTCGGTTCTCCCATATTTCCATGATTAATTGCTACATTCCCTAATTGTCCTACTTGCACACTTTAGTTATCATATATTTGATTTGTCTTGTTGCTTTATATTAATTGTAACATTCCTTGATTTGGTACGAGGTTCCTTCACATGTTGTTTTTCATATTCATTAATCGTAGAGATTCTTGTGAATTGAGTTGTTGAGTTGCTTAAGTTTATTGATTTTATTTATTGATCGGATTGCAAGCAGCAACAGGTGAAATAAGGGAGGATTGATATTGATATGGTGGTATCGGTTTGCACACTGCAGCGGATTTTATATGTGGTTTTGATATGGTAAAATAAGAGAGCAATATGCTATTGATTATGGTTATATGGTGTGATCGGATTGCGCACCGCAATGAATTTTACGTGTTATTATTGATATTGATATGGTAAACTAAGGGAGGATTGCGTTTGTATGGTGGGATCGGGTTGCACGCAGCAACGAGTGAAATAAGGGATGATTGTGTTTGTATGGTGGGATCGGGTTGTGCGCCGCAACAGACTGTGCATTTTGTATTCATTGTTGTACTATGTTAGCTTTCTATGCTTTCATACGAGATTCTGAGTACTAGTATTTATGTTTTTACCTATTACGAGGATTGAGTTTATTTTCATAAGATAACTGCCTTACTTTCATCTATTCTTTTCCTGCTATTATTATTATTATATTGTGTAGAGGTTATTGTAAGTGATTTGCCTTAGCCTCGTCACTACTTCGTCGAGGTTAGGCTCGACACTTACATAGTACATGGGGTCGGTTGTACTTATACTACACTCTACACTTCATGTGCAGATTTTGGAGCAGGTTCTAACGGCGGCCACTAGATTGTTTGGATTGATTGCCGGATTGGAGATTTGAGGTACAGTTGCTCGGCGGTCGCAGCCCTAAAGTCCCCTTCTACCTTATCCTAGCTGTTTATTTTTCAGACAATTATATTTTTATTCAAACCATTATCTGTATTATTGCACTTGTGACACAAATTTTGGCATTGCATCTAGATATTGCAGCTATTATGATTTTTCATAATCTATGTTAGTTCTATTTCAGTTATTACAACTTAATTGATATAAGTTATTTCATTTTGTTAAAAATGGCTAAAAACTATTTTAACGTTGGCTTGCCTAGCAAGTGGAAGTTAGGCGCCATCAAGATCCCGAGGGTGGGAATTATGGATCGCGACAAGTTGGTATCAGAGCACTAGGTTTCCTAAGTCTCACGAGTCGCGAGCAAGCTTAGTTGAGTCTGGAGGATCGGTACAGAGGTGTCTGCATTTATTTTCTAGAGGCTATGGAGTTCAGAAAAAATATCACTTCTTTCTTACTTAGTCGTGCGATATTTGTTCTATAATTGATGATTGAACCCTTCTATTCTTGTTTTCTCGGAGATGGCGAGAACACACACTGCATCTACAGCTAGACAGGAGTCGTAGCACTCTGTGGCAGCTACAAACAGTGGAAGAGGTCGAGGCCGAGGTCGTGCTAGAGGTCGAAGCTGAGGTCGTGCCAGAGGTCGAGGCAGAGGTAGAGGTAGAGCTCAGCCTAGAGCTCGAGCAGCAGCCACTCCAGTGCTTCAAGACGCTCTAGTCCGTTTGATATGCCTTATGGAGAGTGTGGCCCAGACCGGTAAATTTTATGTGGCACTAGCCGTATCTCGGGCTAAGGAGGAGCACATACACCTTCTACTCACACCTCGGAGCATGTGGCTCCCTAGTATCAAACTCTAGAAGCCCCGCTAGTTGGGATAGTTTAACCGGTTATTGCGGAACATGCAGACTTTGTCTTCTGAGGCTATGTTGAGGTTTGATAAGTTTACCAACCTCTTTCCTGTTTATTTTGGTGGTGCATCTTCTGAGGACCCACAAGATCTTCCTAACCGTTTCTACGAGGTGTTGCGCAACATGGGTATAGTTGAGACCAATGGGGTTGATTTTGCAGCATTTTTGATGACTGGTTCCGCCCGGAGATAGTGGAGAGATTATATGTTGACCAGACCAGCTGGTTCGCCTGCACTTACTTGGGAACAGTTATCGCAGCTATTTCTAGAGAAGTTCATTCCTATCACCCTAAGAGAGGAGTACCGCAGGCAGTTTGAGACTCTTCAGCAGGATAGTATGACTGTTACCCAATATGAGACTCGATTTGTGGACCTAGGTCGCCATGCCACTATCTTTCTTCCTACTTAGAGGGAGAGAGTGATGAATTTTATTAATGGGCACACTTTCACTCTCAGGATACAGATGGCCAAGGAGATCCGTAGTGATATTTCTTTCCAATCGGCCGTAGATATTGCTAGACGGATCAAAACGGTTCATGCTCAGGAGAGGGGGCTGGTGTCTGATAAGAGGCCTCATCATTCCAGTTGTTTCAGTGGTACCTCATCTGGAGGTAGGGGTACTTTTGGTAGAGTTCATCCTCCCAAAACATTTCATTCAGTGCTTTAGGCATATCACAGTGCTTTAGGGAGTCATGGTCCTTATGTGCTGTACTTTTGGCAGCAAGCCTACGTGTACCATCAGCTCCTATCAGTGGACCTTCGATTCAGAGTTATCACTGTGGTTATTCGGCCCGTTCGGGCAGCTTCAACTTCAGCATCCACAACAGCGGGATGTGTGTTTTGAGTGTGGTGGTATTGGTCACATCAGGACGTTGCGTCCGAGATTATTGGGCGACATGCCATAGTATAGTTCTCGTTCAATGGTTACAGCATCGGTTGTGCCACCACCTGCTCAGCCAGCTAGAGGCAGGGGTCAGGAAGCTAGAGGTGGAGGTCAGGCCGTTAGAGGTGGAGTTCAGCCAGCTAGAGGCCGTCCAAAGACATAGTTCAGAGTGATGGCGCCCAACCCTGATGTTATGCTTTCCCAGCTAGGGCTGAGGCCGAGTCATATGACGCCGTTATTACAAGTATTTTTCTAGTTTTCCATAGAGATGCTTCAATTCTATATTATTCGGGCTCTACTTATTCCTATGCGTCATCTTATTTTGCTTCATATCTGGTTGTGCCTCACAATTCTTTGAGTTCTACTTTGTATGTGCCAATGTATGTGAGAGATTCTATTATTGTAGATCGCGTCTATCGCTCATGTGTGAACACTACTTGGATTCTTGAGACTAATTTAGATTTCTTACTTATTGATATGGTCGATTTTGATGTTATCTTGGGCATGGATTGGCTGTCACCTTATCATGCTATATTGGATTATCATACCAAGACGATGACCTTAGACATGCCGGGGTTGCATCGATTAGAGTGGAGAGTGACTCTTGGCCACTCGACCAACATAGTTATGTGAAGGCTTGACGTATGGTCAAAAAGGAATGTCTAGCTTATTTGGCCAGTGTCCGTGATTCTAGTGCGGAGGTTCCTTCCATGGATTCAATACATATTGTACTTGAGTTTCTAGAGGTGTTTCCAGCAGATCTGCCAGGGATGCCACCCGACAGAGATATTGACTTTTTTATTGATTTGGCTCTGGGAACTCAGTCATTTCTATCCCACCCTACCGTATGGACCTGCCAGAGTTGAAGGAATTGAAGGAGCAGTTGCAAGATTTGCTTGATAAGGGATTCACTAGACCTAGTGTCTCACCCTGGGGTGCGCCCGTGTTGTTCATGAAGAATAAAGATGGATCAATAAGGATGTGTATAGACTATCGGCAATTGAACAAGGTCACTATCAAGAACAAGTATCCATTACCGAGGATTGATGACTTATTTGATCAGCTTCAGGGTGTCAAGGTGTTTTCGAAGATTGATTGAGGTATGGCTACCATCAATTGAAGATTAGAGTATCTGATGTCCCTAAGATGGTTTTCGGACTCGGTATGGGCATTATGAGTTCCTAGTGATGTCATTTGGGTTGACAAATGCCCAACAACAATTATAGATTTTATGAATCGGGTGTTCAAACCCTATTTGGATTCTTTTGTGATTGTATTCATTGATGATATTTTGATCTACTCCCGCAGTTGAGAGGAGCATGAGCAGCATCTTCAGATTGTACTTCAGACTCTGAGAGATAGCAAGTTATATGCCAAGTTTTCAAAGTGTGAGTTTTTGGTTAGACTCAGTCGCCTTTTTGGGGCATGTTGTCTCGGCAGAGGGAATAAATGTGGATCTTAGAATATTGATGCAGTTCACAACTGGCCTAGACCTACTTCAGCTACAGAGATCCGGAGTTTCCTAGGCTTGGCAGGTTATTAACGCTGGTTCCTGGAGGGGTTTTCATCCATAACAGCCCCATTGACTAGATTGACCCAGAAGGATGACCCATTTAGATGGTCGGATGAGTGTGAGTTGAGCTTCCAGAAGCTCAAGACTACTTTGACTACGGAGACAGTGTTAGTGTTGCCCATAGGTTCAGGATCCTACATGGTGTATTGTGATGCATCTCATATTGTTCTCGGTGCATCCTTGAATATATTCCAGTTGGTGAGAGTCCGCTTGCTACAGATGTTCAGGCTTTGTCCAGTCAGATCGTGAGGTTAAATGTTTCAAAGCCTAGTCGTGTTGTAGCTTGCACAGTGGTCTTCCTTATATGAGCGCATTAGATAGAGTCAATATGATGATCCCCATTTTTTTGTCCTTAACACGGTGGTGCCAAGACGGTTAATGTTGAAGATGATGGGGTTTTATGAATGCAAGGTCATATTTGTGTGCCCTATGTGGATGGGCTTCATGAGTTGATTCTTGAGGAGGCCCCCAGTTCCTGGTATTCTATTCATCTAAGTGCCGCCAAGATGTATGACTTGAAGTGGAATTATTAGTGGAGGAGGATGAAGAAGGATATAGTTGCATAAGTAGCTCGATTTCTAAATATTCCGCAAGTAAAGTACGAGCATCAGAGTCCTGGTGGTTTGCTTCAGAGGCTAGATATTCCTAAGTGGAAGTGGGAGCGTATCACTATGGATTTTGTTGTTGGACTCCACGGACTTAGAAGAAGTTCGACACAATATGGATCATTGTGGACAGTTTTACCAGGCCGACACATTTCATTCCAGCGGCAGTTACCTATTCTTCAGAGTGGTTAGCTTAGATCTACATCCGCGATATGGTCTGTCTTCACGATGTGCCCGTGTCTATCATTTCTGATCTAGGTACGCAGTTTACCTCGCAATTCTGGAGGGCCGTACAGTGTGAGTTAGGAATGCAGGTGGAGTTGAGTACAACATTTCATCCACAGACGGACGTGCAATCCGAGTGCACTATTGAGATATTTTAGGATATGTTTCGCGCTTGCATTATGGATTTCAAGGGTTCTTGGGATCTATTCTTTCCACTTGCGGAGTTTGCCTACAACAATAGCTACCAGTCGTGCATCTAGGTGGCTCCCTATAAGGCATTATATGGGAGGCCGTGTTGTTCGCCAGTTGGATGGTTCGAGCCGGGGGAGGCTCGGTTGTTGGGTACAGATTTGGTACATGATGCCTTGGATAAGGCCAAGATTATTCAAGATCGGCTTCGCACTACTTAGTCTAGGAAAAAGAGTTATGCCGACCATAGAGTTTGTGATGTTGCATTCATGGTTGGAAGAGGGTATTGCTTTGGTGTTCACCCAGGAAGGGTGTGATGAGGTTAGGAAAGAAGGGCAAGTTGAGCCCTAGGTATATCGGACCCTTTGAGATTCTTGAGAGAGTAGTGAGGTGGAAAACAAGCTCGCATTTCCACCTAGTTTATCAGCAGTCCATATGATGTTCCACGTGTCCATGCTCCAGAAGTATCACGGTGATCCGTCCCATATGTTAGATTTCAACTTAGTTCAATTGGACAAGATTTTGACTTATGAGGAGGAGCTGGTGGCTATTCTAGCCCAACAGGTCCGAAAATTGAGGTATAACAGTTATCTTTCGGTTCAAGTGCAGTGGAGAAGTCAGCCAATCAAGGCAGCTACGTGACAGTTCGATTCATACATACAGAGTACATATCCACACTTTTCACCAGTCCAAGTACCTTTCTATGTCCTATCAGGGACGAACGTTTGTTGTAGATATGGAGAATGTGATGACCCGATAGTTCATTTATACTTTTCCCTTTATTGCTGTGTTCCGAGACTCCTAATAGCTTCATTTAGCCTTTCTTGATTTTCGTGCGTAGTCCGTGTCCTCTTTCCAGAAAGTTTTTATGAGCAAAAAATGATGAAAATGTAAAATCGTGCGTTAAAAATTATTTGAGTTGACTACGGTCAATTGTTTTTGTAAACGGATCCGGATAAGTATTTAGACGGTCTTGGTGGGTCCGTATCGTGATTTGGAACTTGGGTGTATTCCTGGAATCGAATTTGGAAGTCCCTAGCTTGATCTAACGTAATTTTTTGAAAACCAGAAGTTTAAAGGTTTAAAGAATTTCTAAGTATGACCGTGAGTTGATTTTGTTGCTACCGGGTTCGAATTTCGATTTCGGAACTTGGTATAGGTTTGTTTCAGTATTTATAACTTGTTTGCAAAATTTGGTGCAAAAAAGGAATTGATTTGACGTTATTCAGACGTCCGGTTGAAAAAATAAAAGTTCTTAAGTTTCTTTGAAAATATCCTTTGTTTTGGTGTGCGATTCCTAGTTCTAGGTGTTATTTCGATGTTTTGATCATGCAAGCGAGGTTGTATGATGTTATTACATTTGTGTGCATGTTTGGTATGGAGCGCGAAGGGCTCCAGTGAGTTTCAAATAGGCTACGGATAATTTTTAACTAAAAAAACTGATGGTTTAGTTTCTGCTGGTTTCTGGTGAATGCTTTTTCGCGACCGCGAATTGTAGTTTGGGGACTTGGGTGGATTTACTCATCGCGAATGCGAGTTTTGGTCACAAGAGCAGAACAATGGGGGACTGCCCTTCGCAAACACGGTCACCCCATCGTGAACGCATAGTGTTAAGAGGTGGGGTGAGAATAAAACTTACTCTATGTGAACGCGAGCCCAGGCTCACGAGCGCAATGTCGGGGTTGGCTAAGCCTACGTGAACGCGTAGAGTGTTTCTTGATCACGTAAGCCAACAGGGTAGTGCCCTTCGTGAACGCGTCAGGTTTCTTGCGAACGCGATGAACACCTGACGGCCAGCCATATAAAATTCCAAAAATCAGGATTTCACCCATTTATTCATTAGAGCTTGGCCTAGAGGTGATCTAGAGGAGAAAGTTCATCAGCCTTTTGATTGGTTAGTGTATGTACTTTAAATTATTTTCTTCCATTTTCATGATCACCCACTAATTTCTAGCCTTAATCTATTTTCTTTCATGGTAGAAAATACGAAATTTGGGAAGAATTGGGTGTGGGGGGGGGGGGGGGGGGGGTTGCAAATTTGGGATTTCGACCTCAAATTGAGGGTGAATGGATAAATGGGTATTGGTCCGAACCTCGGGTTTTGACCAAGAAAGCCAGGGGTTGACTTTTATTGACTTTTAGGAAAAAGTGTAAAGATAACTTTATGTGATGGAATTAATTTCCCTAGCATTATTTGATGTTATTGAGTCTATTTTGGTTAGATTCGATTGGTTTGGAAGCAGATTTTAGAGAAAAGGCCCCGGTTGAGCTTTGATTTGCTTGTGGAGCGAGGTAAGTAATGGGTCTAATCTTGATTTATGGGAATAGGATATGTTCTATGTGAATTACATGTGTAGCGGCGTATATGCGAGGTGACGAGTGTATGTACGCCGTCAAAATACTTGTTTCCATGCTTTCCCGTATTTCGTTAATTATTTTATTCCATGTCTTAACTGTTACATGCTTTAATTGCTTCCCATGCATTAACTTGCTACTTGTCACTTATTTCTCTAATATTAAAATATTCGGTTCTCCCATGTTTCCATGATTAATTTCTACTTGCCCTAATTGTCTTACTTATGCACTTTAGTTGTCATATATTTGATTTGTCTTGTCGCTTTGTATTAATTGTAGCATTCCTTGATTTGGTACGTTGTTCCTTTACGGCTTAAATTCTTTAAACTTTGAGATTCTTGTGAATTGAGTTGTTGAGTTGCTTTTATTTATTGATTTAATTTATTGACCAGGTTGCACGCCGCAACAGGTGGAATAAGGGAATATTGATATCGATATGGTGTGATCGGGTTGCACACTGTAACAGATTTTATATGTGGTTTTGATATGGTGAAATAAGGGAGGAATATGATATTGATTCTGGTTATAAGGTGGGATCGGGTTGCGCATTGTAACGGATTTTATATGTGGTTTTGATATGGTGAAATAAGGGAGGATTGTGTTTGTACAGTGGTATCGGGTTGCACGCCGCAATAGGTGAAATAAGGGAGGATTATGTTTGTACCGTGGGATCGGGTTGAGCGCTGCAACGAATTGTGTATTTTCTATTCATTGTTGTACTGTGTTAGCTTTTGTACAAGATTCTGAGTACTGGTGTTTTTGGTTTTTACTGATTCTGAGGATTGAGTTTATTTTCATAAGTTAACTGCCTTACTTTTCTATATTCCTTTCATGTTATTATTATTATACTGCATATAGGTTATTGTAAGTGACCCTCCTTAGCCTAGTAAATACTTTGTCGAGGTTAGGCTCGGCACTTAGCGAGTACATGGGGTCAGTTGTACTCATACTATACTCTGCACTTCTTGTGTAGATTTTGGAGTCGGTCCTAATGGTGATCATTAGATTTCTTAGATTGATTGCTGGATTGGAGACTTGAGGTACAGCTGCTGAAGTCCCCTTCTACCTTATCCTAGCTGTTTATTTTTATTTTCAGACAGTTTTACTTTCATTCAGACTTTTATCTGTATTATTCTAGTCGCTCGTGCACTTGTGACACCAGTTCTGGGATCGTATCTAGATATTGCGGCTATCATTGTTTTTCATATTCTATTTGAGTTCTATTTAAGTTATTATAATTTAATTGGTATCAGTTAACTTGATTTATTAAAAATGGATAAAAACTATTCTAACGTTGGCTTGTCTAGCAAGTAAAATATTAGACGCCATCACAGTCTCGAGAGTGGGAATTCCGGGTCGTGACAGAAAAATTCAACACTATTAATAACTGTTCAATTGAATATAAGAAAAAAATGCTATTTATAGCGTATACTGGCTCTTATAAAATGTACTCGCAATACGTATCAGACACTATATATTTGGTCAAAACAAATTGAAGTTGATTTAATTTATTATAACTTGCAAGCATTAAACACCAATTTGGTAATTTATTTGGATATGCTGTAGCAGTTAAGGAAAAAGTATGTTGATATCCACTCGTTGCAAATAATATTAGTCCTTTTCATTCAATTTCAATACTTCGAGAACAACTTGGCTTTATATTAGGCGAGGGAGAGAATTAGGAAAATTCGGACAACACACTTGCTAAAAAGTGTTGATAAATTTAATTTAACGAGGAGTGTTTTACTTAAATAATTAGAATTGGGCAGGGGGGACGACTTCGTTTTCTCTCGCTCAGTAACAAGAGCCATGAATTTATACAAATGGATTCACATAAGCATACTGGAGTAGCTTAGAACTATCCCTTATACCTATCAGAGGAGCTGGCTGGTAGGGGGATTTCAACGTAAGCTGAATGACCTTGGTTTCAAAGGTAGAAATTTACCTGGACTAACATGAGATATAGGAATAGGATCCAGTTAATCATGGAAAGACTAGACATGTGTTTTCCTAAAGATGATTATATCCAAGAATTCCCTTCTAGCACAATTAGTCACCTTCCTAGAACTTACTCCGATCACTGCCCTATGCTAATCAATCTCTGATTAAAGCCCAACAGTCACTCTAAACCCTTTAGATTTGAGCCAATGTGGTGCAACCACCCCGCCCCCCCTACCGATGTGGTCCAGCAGGCCAATGAGGGTAACTGTAAATTACTTGAGGGAACTATGAAATTCCATGATCATCACTACTTGGAAAAAGTTAGTTTTTGGTAATATCTTCCTTAAAAAGAAGTATCTACTGGCGACGCCAGGAGGCATCCAAAAGTCTAATGCCTACCCCTTCATCCCTTGCCTCCAACAACTAGAATGTCAACTCTTAGAAGACTGTTCAGCCATTCTGAGAAGTGAAGAAGAATTTTGGAAAACAAATCTAGGATAAACTTGATAATGAAGGGAGATGCTATCACTAAGTTTTTACACACCTCTACCCTCAATAGGAGAAGAAGGAAGAAGATTTTGGACTTTCAAAATGAGGCAGAGGAATGGATAGATGGCCACAAGGGAATTAAAGATTCCATATTCCAGTTCTACTCATCCCTATTCACCACTTATCACCAATCATCAACCAATGGTAGAGATAGCACCCCATATGTTTCACATACTCTTTCACATAGGGAATAGAACATTCGAAGAACTCCCCTGAGAAATAGTTAGATAAAGAATGCTTTATTCTCATTCAAACCTTCTAAAGCCCCTGAGCCTGATGGTCTACACCCAATGTTCTACCAAAAATACTAGAATGTCCTTGAGGGTAAGGTAACCAGTTTTTGTAAGCAGGTCTTCCACACCCTTGAAATGAACCCTGTGGTTAACGCTACCCATCTGTGCCTAATCCCTAAATGTGCAAATGTAACATTGCTGAAGAATTTCAGACCTATTGGCTTATGCAATACAATGTGTACGTTGATCATTAAAATCATTGTTAATAGAATTAACCATATTCTGACTTCTATCATAGGCCCTATCCAAGCTAGTTTCATTTCTAATAGGAGGGCCTATGATAATGCCATTATTGTGCAAGAATACATTAGTCACTTAAATGAAATAAAAGATAGAAATGCCAATATGATCCTAAAGATTGATCTAGAAAAGGTCTTTGATAGGTTAGAATGGTCCTTCATCAGAGACACCCTGCGTTCTTTTAGGTTTCCTAGCAGCATCACCAAGCTGATTATGTCCTGTATTTCCACCAGTTCAATCACTATGCATGTCAATGGGAGTAGGACTGATTACTTTAAGCCTAGTAGGGTCATCAGATAGTGAGACCCTATGTCTCCCTACATCTTCATCATATGTATGGAGAGATAATCCAGAAGCATTGATGCTAACGTGCAGAATGGGAGTTGGTTCTCTGTCAAAATCAATCAAACAGGGCAAAAAATCTCCCACCTTTTCTTTGCATATGACATCACTCTCTTTGGTAGAGAAAACAACAAGAATTGTATTAGCATAATAGAAATCCTCCGTGCGTATAGCTGTAAGCCTGGCCATAAGGTAAATAACATCAAGTTCAAAGTTATTTTCTCCACAAATTGCCACCAGGAGGAAGTAGATAGACTAGCCAGGATATTTACAATCAAACCTAGGCTTTCATTTGGTAGGTACCTGGGCTATCCTATCTTCCATAAAAGACCTACCAATAGATACTACCATTTGATCATTGATGGTATGCAGACTAAGCTTGCAGGCTGGAAAACCCACTTCTTAAATATGGGCGGGAGAACTACTTTAGCTAAATCTCTTGGGTGCATCCTTAGACATGTCATCAAATACATTAAGCTCCCAACTCAGGTGTGCAACCAAATCGACAAAATATAGAGAAACTTCATTCGGGTACCACTGCAATAAAGAGGAAAATGCACCTATTTGGGCGGAAACTATGACCAAGCCTAAGGAGGAAGGTGGCTTGGGAGTGCAGACTACGGAAAACAGGAACACTGCCACTCACACTGGTCTGGCTTGGAGGATGTAAAACAATCCCAATGCCTAGTGGACCAGAGCTCTGTTCCACAAGATTTGTACTAGCAGGAACCTTTCCAGGAACATAGCCTCTAGGACTTGGCAAAATGTAAAAAATGGTTGGTCTGTTTGTAGTAAGGCTACTAGGTGAGTAGTTCACAAGGGGGATAAAATTAACCTTTATGGTGACAGGTGGATCCCTAGTATGGAGACCCTTAGAAACATAATTAGTGGCCCTCTAAATAGGGGAGACGAGAGTTTGAACGTAGACTCATGCTACACTGAGAGACATTGGGACCTTAGTAATATCTCCTTTAACCTCCCTGAGGAGGTAGCTACTACCATAAACTCCACCCTTATTAATCCTAACTCTTGGAATCTAGATAGGATGGTTTGGAACCAAACTGGAAGTGTCCTCTTCTTAGCCAAAACTGCTTATACACTCATAGGAAGTTTGGACCACCATCATGATCACAACTCTAGGAAAGACTTCAACTGGGTTTGGGCCAAAAAATTTCCAAACAAGATAAAATACTTTCTTTGGATAGTAACCCATGGTAGGCTCCCTACAACCCAATACCTCCACTAAAGAGGTATGAATCTTAACCTTATGTGCTTCTTCTATAACAAGGAGGAAGAAACAATTGATCACCTGCTCTTCAGATGTGACAGTGCTAGCCAATGCTGGAAGAAGCTAGTTGAGAAAAGCCAATCCAACCTCAGTATCTCAAACATTGTAATTAGCCAAACACACTGGGTGCACACTCTTAACAAGGTAAAGCTCCAACCTTTAAATGACATGCTAAAATGGGGGAGTTAATCCCTTTCTACCTTTGTTAGATTTGGATAACCAGGAACATTAGAAACTTCAATCATAGCAATTATCCTATTCCCTTTAGAGTGTCCATTAACAAAGCTGTAGAATTCATGCACATAGAAATGGGAGGAAAACAGCTGAAGCACATTACTGTTGCCTCAATTAAATGGCAGCCCCTTGGGAGGGGGTGTTAGAAGCTAAAAATTGATGGTGCTAACCATCAAAAAGAAAATACACAAGGAATATGAGGGATAATTAGAAACAACAATGGGGATTGGGTAACAAGGTTCATGGGGAAAATTAAGTGCACAAATACTCTCTATTTTGAGCTAAAAACTTTCTTGCAGGGCCTAAAGATGGCAATATCAAACAATCTAATACCTTTAGAGGCCACTGTTGTCACGACCCAAAATATACTATAGGTCGTGATGGCGCCTAATGCCGTCGTCAGGCAAGCCAACGTTGATTTATCAACCTATTTACTCATTTTATTACTTTCACGATCATAATCTCCATTATTTAAATAGCATAAAATTGAATTTACAGAGGTAAAATGATAATAACTACGTAATCTACAATAACGAACAACCAGTAGAGATTCCCAAAACCCGGTGTCACAAGTGCATGAGAATTTCTAAGGAGTATAATAAGACTACAACGCCTGTCCTGAATGTAATAGGACATAATAACATAAATAGTACAATGGAGACTCGGTGGACTATGATGAGTAACCTGGAATGCAGCTCACATAAATTCTCCTCAACAGGTGCGCCTTCGCACCAAGGTGATCATCAAATGAACCTGTCAGATCCTGCACATTTAGTACAGAAGTGCAGCATGAGTACATAAATCAACGCGTACACAGTAAGTATCTAGCCTAACCCCGGAGAAGTAGTGACGAGGGGTCGACACCGACACGTACTAAAGGTCCAATAAAGTAATATAATAAAACATAAACAGATATGAGTCATACAGAAATGATGGGGTAATGCTGTAAGTTATATAATCTTCAAATTCCTTCTTTCAAAGCATAAATTTCTAAATATTGTATTCAACCTTAATGGCTCAGAACATGCCAAGGGTCGATATCAAGTAAATAATGAATACCATATAAAATGTCGGGCATCAGTGGAAGGATTGGCTCGTAAATATTTGGACTACTAGCAATATAACACACGATTCTGCCGAGTTTGTTCGACCCGGTCCAGAATAATGTGTAAACTGCCGAGGGTCGAGCGCCACAAACCATAGATGCATCTATATACTACCAATGTGTTTAGCCCGCTCCACAAGAAAAGGAAGGAAGTTACAAAATTATGAGACACGTTTTTACATACAACACATGGGCATAAAGTTAATATAATCTTTACCACTTCTCAAATGACTTGCCCACAACTCAAAGTGGTATGGCTTGGCCTAGTGTACATATATTTATTTTTAAATCAACTTCAATTATAACTTCAATTAGTTAAGCCAGCAGAATGGGTTTAGATAATTCAAATATTACATGATAAGGTCCTAAGTCTACCCGTACATAAACATGCTTTAGCTACGTACGAACTCTCGTCGGCTCGTGCTTACGTATCACCCACAACTAATTGCACATAACAATAAATATGTCACGACCCGAAATTCCCACCGTCGGGCTTGTGATTGCGCCTAACATCACACTTGCCAGGCAAGCCAATGTTAGAGATTATTTAGCCATATATATTAATTTTTAATGATTAGCAGTAAACAGAAAAAATAAAGAGGAATAACTATAAAGATATATAGATATCGAAGTCATTTACATGTTACTTCTACCCAGAAACATGGTGTCACAATTCACAAACTTTCTATGATTTTTCTACAATCAATTGTCTGGAAGAAATTAAAATTGTTTTGGAAAAAAAAATGAAGGAAAGCAGTAAGAAGATATGTAGAAGGGGACGCCAGGGCCTGCGGACGCCAGTAGGACAACCTTGGGTCTCCGAACTGTGAACCTGAGCCAATCTCTCAATCAACTAGAACCTGCTCCGAAATATGCACAGGAAGTGCAGAGTGCAGTATCAATACAACCGACCCCATGTACTGGTAAGTGCCGAGCCTAACCTAGACAAAGGTGTGATGAGGCTACGACGGGACACTCACAATATATACCACATACGATAAATAATAGGGCAGAAAAGGAGAGCAGTATAATTGAAAAGTCGTAAATTGTAGGAATGAATATATAACTTCAGTGTCTTATCAATATCAAGCTATAACCAATCTTTGGGTGACATGTAAAACCACCGAATAACTTACACAGTCAGAGGAAAATATATAAACACATATATTGATGTGGCGCGCATCCCGATCCCACCAGTCCTCCCTTATTCGTCCATAATAATTAAAATAAAAGTAAATAATATATATATACATATATATATATATATATATATATATATATATGTATATATGTTGCGGCGTGAAACCTGATCCCACCAATCTTCCCTTATTCCTCCGTAACAATTACAATAAAAGAAAATAATGTATATATGTTGCGGCGTGTAACCCGTTCCCACCATATATCGTTATCAACATAATAGTTCACCCTTAGTACCCCGTATTAATCCACCCTTATTCCTCCTATTGCAGCATAAAACCCGATCCCACCGAATAATCATATTCATACTTATACCTCCTCATCAATCCTTCCTTAGTCCTCCTATTGCAGCGTGCAACCCGATCCCACCATATCATAATATATTACACATAGTGTACAAAAGTTTCATAAGATTAAAACAAGGCCCTTACCAACTCTTAAAATTTAGAACAAAGCAATCGGGAGCCGTATAATTAATAAAACTCAATAAAATTATTACTACTCAGCGAGACCAAGCTAGGATATCACAAAAAAAGCTAACAAGAACAGTTTAAACCAAAAGAGGGGAAGCAATAATCCTACGGGGTAACAAATATCTTCAACAAGGGAACACATTATCTAACAGGTAACAAGTAGGTATGGGATTACAATTAGACATGTAACAAGTAAAGAAAGAAGGAAAACAATATAAGGAGAACAAAAGAAAACAAGTAAAACAGGTAGATTAGCAGTGTGTAGGTACTCGTCACCTCACATATACACCGCTCACATGATTTTCCACATAACAAGTAAGGCAAAGGTTCTTAAACCCTCAAGTTAAGGTTAGACACAACACTTACCTCGTTCCAAATATAATTCAAACTTCATTCACAGCTTTGCATTTCAAATTAGCCTCCGAGCCAACAATATCTAGAAAATTACCAACCAAACGATTCAAAATAAGCCTGAGAAATCACCCATGATAACTAAAGGTTCAATTTAGGTCATTTTTGAAAAAGTCATCAAAAGTCAACATCCGGGCCCGATTGGTCCGAACCCAAAATTCGTATCAAAACCTGATTACCCATTCACCCCGAGCCCAGATATATAATTGGTTTTGGAATCTGACCTCAATTTGAGGTCTAAATCCCCAAATTTTGAAATACATAGTTTGTACCCAAAAATCCCCAATTCGACCCTGAAAACGTTAGATTTTAGGTTGAAATCTTGTAAAATGGAGTGAAAGATTGAATGAAACGAGTTAAGAATCACTTAACTATGATTTGGGGAAGAAGTTGCCTTTGAAAAATCGCCTAGAGGGTTTCTTTTATTTGGAAATGTTGAAAAATGAGAAAAATACCGTCTAAGTCAAGACCTATCAGTTGCAGATGTCGCATTTGCGACATGAGCTTCGCATTTGTGAAGCTTGAAAATACGAGAGAAGTATCGCAAATGCGAACTCCTAGAATTTTTGCAGCCTTCGCAAATGCGAGACAATAGACTTCCGCAAATGCGGATCTTTTCTTGCAAATGTGAGACTGCCCAGCCCAGCCCATGCTCGCAAATGCGAGGCTCCTATTTTTGAGCCAGACCTCGCAAATGCGAGATCTACAGACCTGAACACACAAGCTATGGTTTCTAATTTCTTTACACTCCGTAGCCTATCTGAAACTCACCGAGACCTCAGGGCTACAAACCAAACATGCACACAAGTCTAAGAATATCATACGAACTTGCTCGTACGATCGAATCGCTAAAATAATACCCAGAACTACGAATTTAGCACCAAAACATATGAAATTCTCAAGAACACTTTAAAATTTCCAGTTTCTCAACTAGACGTCTGAATCGCGTCAAATCAGTTCTGTTACCAAGTTTTACAGGTAAGGTATAAATATCATAACGAACCTGTATCAGGCTCCGGAACCAAAATACAGACCCGATACCAACAAGATCCAACATTAACCAATTTCTTAAAACTATTATAATTTCAGTCTTTCATTTTTAATCAAAAATTCATTTCTCAAGCTAGGGACCTCAGAATTCGACTCCGGGGTTAGGCCCAGGTCCCATATTTTACTATACGGACCCACCTGGATCGTCAAAATACGGGTCTGGTTCTGTTTACTCAAAACATCGAACGAAGTCAACTAAAATCAAATTTTAGGTCATAAATTATTATTTCCTTAATTTTTAACATAATAGCTTTTTTCACGGAAATCATGCCCGGACTGCGCACGCAAATCGAGGAGGGTAAAAATGAGATTTCTAAAAATTATAAAAGGTTGAATTGAATTCTAAAACATAAGATGACCCTTTGGGTCATCACAATCTCCACCTCTAAAACCACCGTTCGTCATTGAACGAACATAGAAAAGTACCTGATCTAGTTAATAAGTGGGGATATCTACTCCACATGTCCGACTTAGACTCTCAAGTAGCTGCCTCAATAGGCTGACCTCTCCACTGCACTCGAACTGAAGGATAACTCTTCGACCTCAACTGACGAACCTACCGGTCTAGAATAGCCACTGGCTCCTCCTCATAAGTAAAATACTAGTCTATCTAGATAGAGCTGAAATCTAACACGTGGGACGGGTCACCATGATACTTCCGGAGCATGGACACATGGAATACTGGATGAACTACTGATAACCCCAGAGGCAACCCAAGTCTATAAGCCATCTCTCTCACTCTCTCGAGAATCTCAACAGGTCCGACATATTTAGGGCTCAACTTGCCCTTCTTCCCAAATATCATGACACCCTTCATGGGTGACACCCGAAGCAATACTCTCTCCCCGAACATGAATACCACATCACGAACTCTACGGTCAGTATAACTCTTTTGCCTGGATTGAGCTGTGCAAAGTCGATCCTGTATAATCTTGACATTGTCCAAGGCCTCCTGCACTAAATCTGTACCTAACAACCGAGCCTCCCCCGGCTCAAACCACATAACTGGCGACCTGCATCGTCTACCATATAATTCCTCATAGGGAGCCATCAGAATGCTTGATTGGTTGATGTTGTTGTAGGAAAACTATGCATGGGGAAATAACTGATCCCACGATCCTCCGAAGTCTATGACACAAGCACGGAGCATATCCTCTAAGATCTGAATAGTATGCCCGGACTGCCCATCCGTCTGAGGATGAAATGTTATGCTCAACTCAACCCGCGTACCCAACTCACGTTGTATAGCCCTCCAGAAATGTGAGGTAAACTGCGTACATCGATCAGAAATATTAGACACGGGCACATCGTGAACTCGGACGATCTCCCGAATATAAATCTCTGCTAACCACTCCGAAGAAAGGTAACTGCCACAGGAATGAAGTGTGCTTACTTAGTCAGCCTATCCAAAATGACCCAAAGAGCGTCGAAATTCTTCTAAGTCTGTGGGAGTCCAACAACAAAGTCCATAGTGATACGCTCCCACTTCCACTCAGGAATCTCTATGTGCTGAAGTAAACTACCAGGTCTCTGATGCTCATCCTTCTCCATTAATAATGCTGCCGCATGTCCTGGTACATATTAGCGATGCCCGGGTGAATAAAATACCGAGAATTGTGCGCCTCCTAAAGGATCACCTCATGAAGCCCATCAACATTAGACACACAGACGCGACCATGCATCCTCAAAACTCTGTCATCTCTAATAGTAACCTCCTTGGCACCACCGTGCCGAACTGTGTCCCTAAGGACAAACAAATAAAGGTCAAGATACTGCTGATATCTGATACGCTGAAACAAGGATGATCGAGCGATTGTGCAAGCTAGAACACAGCTGGGCTCTGAAATATCGAACCTCACAAACTGATTGGCCAAAGTCTGAACATCTGAAGCTAGCGGTCTCTCACCGACTGGAATGAACGAAATGCTGCCATACTCACTACCTTCCTACTCAATGCGTTGGCCACCACATTGGCCTTTTTCAGATGATACAATATGGTGATATCATAGTCTTTCAATAGATCCAACCACCTGCTCTGCCTCAAATTGAGATCCTTTTGCTTGAACAAATACTGAAGGCTGCGATGATCCGTGAAAACCTCACACGAAACACCATAAAGATAGTGCTTCCAAATCTTTAGTGCATGAATAATGGCTGCCAACTCTAAATCATGGACCGGGTAATTCTTCTCATGAACCTTCAACTGCCAATATGCATATGCAATCACCCTGCCATCCTGCATCAATACTGCTCCGAGCCTAACATGGGAGGCATCATAATATACCGTGTAAGATCTTGAACCTGATGGTAACACCAACACCGGCGTTGTAGTCAACGATGTCTTGAGCTTCTGAAATCTCGCCTCACACTCGTCCAACCATCTAAACAGGGCACCCTTCTGGGTCAACCTGGTCAACAGGGCTGCTGTAGATGAAAAACCATCCATAAATTGACGATAATATCTCGCAAAACCCAAGAAACTCCTAATCTCCGCGGCTGAAGTGGGTCTAGGCCAGTTCTTGACTACCTCAATCTTCTTCTAATCTACCTGAATACCCTCTACTGATACGATGTGGCCCAAGAAAGCAACTAAATCCAACCAAAAATCGCACTTCAAAAATTTAGCATACAACTAACTGTCCCTCAAAGTCTGGAGCACTATCCTGAGGTGCTGCTCATGCTCCTCCTGACTGCGGAAGTATATCAAGATGTCATCAATAAACACAATCATGAAAGAATCCCAACAAGTCTTGAACACTCGATTCAGAAAGTCCATACATGCTGCTGGGGCATGGGTCAACCCAAAGGACATCACCAGAAACTCATAGTGCCCATACCGTGTACGAAAAGCTATCTTAAGGACATCGGATGCCCTAATCCTTAACTATTGGTAGCCAGATCTCAAATAAATCTTTGAAAACACCATGTCACCCTGAAGCTGATCAAATAAATCATAAATCCTTGGCAATGGATACTTTCTCTTGATGGTGACTTTGTTCAACTGCCGATAATCTTTACAAATCCTCATAGACCTATCCTTCTTACTTACGAACAAAACCGGTGCACCCCAGGGCGAGACACTAGGTTTGATGAAGCCCTTATCAAGCAAATCCTGAAACTGTTCCTTCAACTCTTTCAACTCTGGTGGGGCTATCCGGTATGTCGGAATGGAAATAGGATGAGTGCCCGGAGCCAAATAAATACAAAAGTCAATATCCCCATCGAGCAGCATCCCTGGCAGTTCTGCAGGAAATACCTCTGGAAACTCACAAACAACAGACATAGAATCCATGGAAGGAACCTCAGCACTAGAATCACAAACATATGCCAAATAGGCTAAACACCCTTTCTCGACCATACGCGGAGCTCCATATAATAAATAACCCTGCTGGGGGAATGGCCAGGAGTCCCTCCCCACTCTAATCGAGGAAACCCCGACAAGGCTAATGTCACTGTCTTGGCGTGATAGTCCAAAATAGCTTGATAAGGTGAAAGCCAATCCATACTTAATATAACATCAAAATCCACCATATCTAAGAGCAGAAGGTCTACACTGTTCTCAAGACTCCCAATAGTGACCACCACGAACGATATACACGAGCTACAACAATAGCATCCCTCACAGGTGTGTATACATATACGTGAGCATTCAAGAACCATCAGATGACAGCATCGGATGACTCAACCTCAGGTCTGGCTGGAAAAGTGTAGCATCAGGGCTGGGCCCCACCACTCTGAACCATATTTCTGGGACGGCCTCTATCTGGTGGGCCTCCACCTCTAACGGCCTGACCTCGACCTCTAACAATCTGGCCCCTACCTCTGGCTACCTGACCCCTATGTCTGGCTGGCTGAGCAGGCGGTGCAACAACTGGTGCCAGAACCATGGCACGAGAACCCTGATGCTGTGGCTGAACACCCAATAATCTCGGGAAGGTCCTCCGAATATCCCTATAATCACCACACTCAAAACATCCATCCTAATACTATGGCAATGGAAACTGAGACTAACCCTAACGAGCTGGCTGACCAAGATAATAACTCAGAATAGGAGGTGCTCTAATACGAGCTGGTGGTGCACTATAGGCTGGTTGCCCAGAAGGAGGTACATAAGAACCACGACTCCCTGAAGCACTGAGGAATGCTTGCAATGCTTAATGAAATGGCCTAGGAGGATGAAGTACCCCCACCTCCAGTTGAGGCGCCGCTGAATCCACCGAAATAATGAGGTCTGTTATCTGACCCCTGACTTCCCTGTCCAAGAATCACGTTGACTCGTCTGGCCACAATGGCCGCATCCTGGAAAGGAATCCCGCTCCCAGTCTCCTTAGCCATCTTCAATCTAATAGGCTAGGCAAGTCAATTAATAAACCTCTTCGCCTGCTCTCTCTCTCTGTGGGAAGCAAAAGAATAGCATGACGGGCCAAATCCACAAAATGAGTCTCATACTGAGTAACAGTCATGCTGCCCTGCTGGAGACACTCGAACTCACGGCGGTGCTCCTCCCTCAAGGTGATAGGCAGAAACTTCTCTAAGAAGAGATGTGAGACCTGGTCCAAAGTAAGAGCAGGCGACCCAGCTGGTCTGGTAAATAAATAATCTCTCCACCATTTCTTGGCAGAACCAGTCATCTGAAAAGCAACAAAGTCGACCCCATTGGTCTCCAATATACCCATGTTCTGAAGAACCTCATGAAAACTATCAAGATACGCCTGGGGATCCTCTAAAGTAACACCACTTAAATGAACTGGAAAGATCTTGGTAAACCTATCAAATCTCCACAAAGCCTCGGAATACATAGTTGTCCCATCACCGTGTTGTGCCGTAGCAACCGGCAGAACTACCCCGACTGGATGAGCTGCTGGAGTCTAAAACTGGGGAGACATCTGCTCTGTAGTGTGAGTAGCAGGATTCTGGGCTTCTCCTCTATCCTACGATACAGCTAGTGTCATGGGGAATGCGCCAGTCTATGCTACACACTCCATAAGGCCCACTAATTGGACCAAGGCATCTTGGAGCACTGGGGTGGAAATAAACCCCTCCGGGAGTTGAGCTGGTCCGGCAGGATCAATCTGATCTGGAATCTCCTCATAGAACTCTACCTGAGGCTCCACAACTGGGGCTGCTGCTCGGGCTCTGGGATGAGCCTTGCCCATGCCTCAACCTCGACCTCGACCTCTGCCCCTCGTAGGAGCTGCTGCTGGAGGCTCTGGCTGCTGATCAGCAGAAGAAGTGGTACGTGTTCTCACAATCTGCGAGAGAATAAGAATAGGAGAGTTCATTCAGTATTGAGATAACAAAATCGCACGACAGAGTTCAATAAAATTGAAATTTGTTCCTAGAATTCATAGCCTCTGGGAGATAAGTACAGACGTCTCTGTACTGACCCCCCAGACTCTACTAAGCTTTTCTATGAATTGTGAGACCTAAGCAACTTAGTGCTCTGATACCAACTTGTCACGACCAAAAATTCCCAACGTCGGGATCGTGATAGCGCCTAACATCACACTTGCCAGGCATGCCAATTTTAGAGATTATTTAGCCATTTACATCAAGTTTTAGTGATTAGCAGTAAAATGACATAATAAAGCATAATAACTGTAAAGATATATAGATATCGAAGTCATTTACATGTTACTTCTACCCAGAAACCTGGTGTCACAATTCCCGAACATTCTATGATTTTTCTACAATCAATTGTCTGAAAGAAATTACAACTGTTTTGAAAAAAAAATAAAGGAAAACAGTAAGAAGATATGTAGAAGGGGACGCAAGGGCCTGCAGACGCCAATATGAGTGCCTTGGGTTTCCGAACTATGAACTTGTACCAATCTCTCAATCAGCCACAACCTGCTTCGAAATCTGCATAGGAAGTGCAGAGTGCAGTATTAGTACAATCGATCCCATGTACTGGTAAGTGCCGAGCCTGACCTCGACGAAGATGTGACGAGGCTACGACGGGACACTCACAATATATACCACATACGATAAATAATAAGGCAGAAAAGGAGAACAATATAATTTAAAAGTTGTAAATTGTAGGAATGAATACATAACTTCAGCAACTTATCAATATCCAGCTATAACCAATCCTTGGGTGAAATGTAAAACCACCGAATAACTAACATAGTCAGAGCAGAATAGATAAACACATATATTGATGCGGTACGCATCCCGATCCCACCAATCCTCCCTTTTTCCTCCGTAACAACTACAATAAAAGTAAATATATATATATATATATATATATATATATATATAT
>ML375110.1:25443-45382 GCA_005239525.1 Nicotiana knightiana
TTATTTCTTCCCACCATATATCATTATCAACATAATAGTTCACCCTTATTACTCCGTATGAATCCACCCTTATTCCTCCTGTTACCACGTGCAACCCGATCCCACTGAATAATCATACTCACCCGTATTCCTCCTCACCAATTCTCCCTTATTCCTCCTGGTTCGACGTGCAACCCAATCCCACCATATAATCATATATTACACATAGTGTACAAAAGTTTCATAAAATTCACACCAGGACCTTACCAACTCTTATAATTTAGAACAAAGCAACCGGGAGTCGTATAACAAATAAAACTCAATCAAATTATTACTACTCAGTGAGACCAAGCCATGATATCACGGAAAAAACCAACAAGAACAGTTTAAACCAATAGAGGGGAAGAAATAATCCTACGGGGTAACAAATATCTTCAACAAGGGAACACATTTAACAAGTAGGCAGGGGATTACAATTACACATGTAACAAGTAAAGCAAGAAGGAAAACAATACAAGGAGAACAGAAGAAAGCAAGTAAAACAGGTAGATTGGCGGCGTATAGGTACTTGTCACCTCACGTATACGCCACTCACATGATTTACCACATAACAATTAAGGAAAAGGTTCCTAAACCCTGAAGTCAAGGTTAGACACAACACTTACCTCACTACAAATATCACTCAAAGTTCATTCACAGCCTTGACTTTCAAATTAGCCTCCGAGCTAACAATATCTAGCAAATTGCCAACCAAGCAATTCAAAATAAGCCTTAGGAATCACCCTCGATAACTAAGGTTCAATTTAGGTCATTTTTGAAAAAATAAACAAAAGTCAACACCTGGGCCCGCTGGTTCAAACTAAAATTCGGACCAAAATCAGATTACCCATTCCCCCCCGAGCCCGGACATATAATTGCTTATTTGAGGTCTAAATCCCCAAATTTCAAAATACCTAGTTTCTACCCAAAAATCCCCAATGTAAAATGGAGTGAAATATTGAAAGAAACGAGTTAAGAATCACTTACCTATGATTTAGGGAAGAAGTTGCCTTTGAAAAACCGCCTAGAGGGTTTCTTGTGTGTGGAAATGTTGAAAAATGAGAAAAATCCCGTCTAATTCAAGACCTATCAGCTGCAGATGTCGCATTTGCGAAGGTCGAAAATGCGGGGGAAGTATCGCAAATGTGAACTCCTCGCATTTCTGCAGCCTTCGCAAATGCGAGCCAATTACCCGCAAATGCAAACAATCGACTTCCGCTAATGGCGGCTCTTTTCTTGCAAATGCGAGACTACCCAACCCAACCCATGCTCGCAAATGCAAGGCTCGCATTTGCGAGCCAGACCACAGAAATGCGAGATCTGCAGACCTGAAAACACTAGTTACGTTTTTGTCATGACCCCAAATCCTAAACCGGCCGTGATGGCGCCTATCGTTGAACTAGGCTAGCCAATAATCACCTAATTATAGGTTCTTTCCAAAATACCAACAATTTTCAAACATTTCATAAAGTATATAGAATTACTGAATTCATCAGGCAAAATAAACAGCTAAATAGTCTAAACCAACTCAAAAATCCGGAGTGAATAGTCATGAGCATCGAGGAATATGCCAAAAGCATACTATTATAAGACAAAACCTTCCGAACGAATAACTAGATACAACATAATAAGGGAAAAAAAGAAATGCTGCAGACGCTGAACAACTACCTCTATATCCCATACTCCGGCTCTGCACGGAATAGATGGCTAACGCTCAGCATCAGCACCTGTATCTGCACACAGGGGTGCAGAGAGTAATGTGAGTACGCCAAATCAGTGTAATGAAAATAAATCAAGCCGAAGCGGCAAGAAACACATAAAAATCAATATCATCAGTTCACAATATGCACAACCTTTCTTTCCAAAAGCATATACATAGATATATGAAATCATCATGCCTTAAAAACCAACTTCAGAAAAATCCTTTGAAAAAATGTGTTTTCCAATAATTTGAGAAATAAAAATAACCAAAGGATTTAGTGTAAAAGGAAATAAATCATAAGTATCCCCTCGGGCAAAAACATGAATCATAGATCGCCCCTCGAGCAGAACATCACTCAACACCTCACAACCACTCTGTATCAGCCCCTCGGGCAACTCACTATCATTCATGCTTCCCAATCACTCATCACTCGTCACTCGGCACCCGGCCCTCAGCACTCGCACTCAGTAGGTACCTCCGCTCATTGGGGTGTGTACAGACTCCGGAGGGGCTCCTTAAGCCCAAACGCTAATATCAAGCCACCTCGTGACGTATCATATTCTCACAATCAGGCCCTCGGCCTCACTCAGTTAGAAACTTTCAAAAGATCCTCGGGCGTATCATTAAAACGTGGTACTGGACCCAAAACATCATTTTATATATCAAAATAGTGTAAATAAGGTTGAGTTTCGAAATCAGTTAAACATAACATGATTGAGTGTAAATCAAAAATCAACACTGAGGAAATAACAGTAAAAATCCCCCAAGGGGTCTAAACAAGTCGGCACGAGGCCCTAAACATAGCTTATAGCCTTATATCAATAGTTTTAGAACACAATTTAACATATGATTTAGAGAAAAAAAATGCAACTCAATAGTTTCCGCGGAGAGGACCAAGTCCAATCCAAAAATCAGTGTACACCACATACTCGTCATCCGACATGTGCGCCATTCTAAAAATAGTGAGAAATACGAGGTCCGGGGCTTCATACCCTCAAGACAAGATTTATAGCAATTACTTACCTTTACCAGGCCACAATACTAATCTGCGATGCTATTGCCCCTCAAATCGGCTCACGATTGCTCCGAATCTAACCAAAACCAGATTAACATCATTAATATACGCTAAAGGAACAAAACCCAATCGAAAACTATCAATTTAGACACAATTCTCGAAATTCGGCCAAACCCGAGCCCCAGGCCCACGTCTCAGAATCCGATAAAAATTACATCACAAGAACCCTTATCCTCCCACGAGTCCGTACATACCAAGAACATCAAAATCGGACTACAATTGCCCACTCAAATTACCAAAAGAAATTTCCAAATCTTTCCTCCCATTTTCCCCAAATTCTCTACTTAATTCTCAAATTGCATGGTAAAAATCAAGACAAATTCATGAAATTAAACCAAAAATGATTGAAGAACACTTACCACAAGAATCCTACTGAAAATCTCGTCCAAAATCTCCTTCGCCCGAGCTATGAAATGGAAAAATGTGTTATGGACAAGAACCCCCGAAATTAGAACTTAAACTGTCTACCCAGACTTTTACTCTGTGCGATTGCGGAAAATGGCACGCGATCGCGAAGAACAAAATGCTGCCCAACCAAACTAACCCTATGCGATCGCAGAAACACCTATGCAATCGCATACAAGGAAAACAGATCAAGAAAACACAGCAGCAACATCAGTCCTTTTAAGGCCAAACATACTCCGTTAACCACCTGAAACACACCCGAGGCCCCCCAGACCTCAGCCAAACCTACCAACACACCCCATAACATCATTCAAACTTAGTCAACCAGAAATCGCCAAAAATTAACTTCCGCCAATTCAAGCCTAATTCTACTCCGGACATCAAAACATCATTCCAAAAATACTCCTAAGTCCCAAATCACTTAACGAAGCTATCTGAGCCATAAAATCCACATTCCGAGGTCGTTTCCCAATAACTCAACTCCCAGATGACTTTTTCAACTATTAAGCCAAGTTAAAAGACTAAGTGTCTCATTTCTCTCAAAAAATTGCTCAGAACCCGAGCCAACCAATCTAACATAACGTAATGAAGCTGAACCACATTTAATGAAGTAGAAACGGGGGAAACGAGGCTAAAATCTCGGAACGACAGGCCGGGTCATTACATCCTCCCCCACTTAAACATACGTTCGTTCTCGAATGGGCCAAGAGTTGTTCTCCAACACCATCAAACTGCCGGGTAGCCTACCATGCACATACTCGGGGGTGATACCACGTCACCCTATCGCATATAGTTCTAGTAGCATAACACAGTTGAAATTTTGAAATCCGACCTGACCCGTAAACCTTAAAACCAAATTTCCACTTTTGAAGTAAAATACAAGATCAAAATTCCACAACTATAAACTAAACATGTCTGAACACGCTGTATCAAGCCATATACGCACCCCAGATGAAATCACATAATACACCGCGTGACTCAAAAACTCACCGCGATAACTCTCAACCACAATAACTGCTCAGAACAACCCAATACCAGTACATAACCTCTTATCAAGAAATGCCTCGCTCTAACACTTTCATATACTGTCGATGATGAAAGAAACATGTAGAAACTAACAACCATTCGTCCGATCAGTCAGAGATGAAGATCCCCCTTCCCAAACATGAGTTATAGTAGATTTCTAAGACGACTCCCGATATTTATCCTTCCATCTATGTTGTAGACAATTCTGAAAATATTCATTCTAGGTCCAATGACCTCTTCTCATCCATCACGACCACTCTGATGGCATGACACATCGATACAATTCAAAGCCAAAACCTGTGCAACTCGTACACTTAATAGCAACATCCCAATGTAATCAAATTATATAAAAGATTCACACGAGAGGACTATACTGCCATTAACAATTACTATCACCACATTATGATAAAAGACTGGCACACATCGTAAAAATAAAAACACCCTAATCCAATACCAAAGGTCATAGCCCTAAATAACACCGCTGCACTGTGCGATCTCATCCAAACGCTGGTCCACTTGAAATATTTCAAGACACCTTGCCCAAAGTCAATAACCATTCGAAATTCGACATCAAGTACTCAAAGTTGATTGCCATAACCACGGGGGAAACCAGACGATACCATGCCACCCGAATTAGAAGGTACATAACCAACACGTCTCAACCTCGCAAAAGCCCAATTAGAACCGCACCATATGTTCATATAACCAATAATCACCATTCCCCACAACACCAGAGGGTAACTCATAGATCACTCCAGAACATGAATAAACTCAATCACAATCAGATGGTAAATTCCTCAACAATAGACATTCAGAGTCAGCAATTCTGACCCGGTGCAGAACACACACTCCTACACGCCTACCAATAACCCTGAATCAACTCTGGTCACCCACAACAGATAGATAACTTACGAAAAGTTCACAATGACCGAATCACTGTACATACTAACATCCGACTAGATTTTCTTACATCTTCACAGTTCACTACCTCAAAATAACCTGTTTATGAGAACTATCAGTCTCGAAGTCCATGAAGCGCACGGATTACTGTATCTGATCTCAACTCCACCGCTCGAATACAGAACATATCCCAAATACTCACTCATTCCACGAGGCATACCCTTATAATTCTTCCATGTTACCAAGCAACCTTGAATATCAACAGTCGATCCAACAGGAGAGCGCCACAATAGTAATGAAGTATCCTTAACTCCACACATGACTTTTCTAAAATGTATAACCTCATCAAGCCACCCAACAGTGATATCATCTACCTAGCCATCTGAAACTACAATTGCTGCCTAAGAATTTTTGTTTTGACCTTCCTTCCAGAACTGAACGGTGACCTCACATATGCAAATCTCAACTTTACTCAACATACCGCGTACGCCATGCCATCATAGGACAAATACAGGAACTCCATGGTCCCTTATGAGCCACAAGCAACTACATACCCAACTAGCCAAGAACTTCCATTTGATCATATTTAGAAGAAAAGCCACTATACATCACCTGCATCTCACGCCAGAGGAAAATATGCATCTTTCACCGTGGTAGAAACCATCAGGAACTATCGAAAATCCCATTTGTGCAACACCAACTGTCAGGACTGAATCCTTCTAACTCAACCAAGCTACGCAAGCCACCAAAAATCCAAGAGCATTGCTAAGAAACACCTGTAAAAACTCATTACCTCATGAACACCCAAAGAACCAATCGTATCCCTTACCATGCCGATCCGACCTATTACCAAGTTGTCCTACTTACCCAAGTTTCTTCTGACTTACCTTCAAATTGATACTTCTCCTTGCCGTAATGCTACAATTCTCAACCCATACTCACCACACAAGTCCCAAGCATAAAACCATAGCGTCTAAGGCTCATAAGCCGCCGAATACTCTCTCAAATATCCCCAAAAGTGCCACATTAAAAATACTTATCCTGAAGAGACTTCCTGCGAATCTAAAGCCATTATCTTCACCGTCCTGATACTGATATGTAGAATCCATGATGATGTAGAAATACCACAAGTCTTGACACCCTCCAATGTAAATCTCAGTCACACTGACCAATTAGGCATAATCGACCTGACCCGTTTGCACACTAACATACTAGGAAAGTAATCCACTCACTTGAAGCCACAGGGAAATTCATACACTGCACACACTACACCTTTTACAATACCTCTCAATCATTCCATAGAATTCATTTACCCATAGAGTACATTACAACCTGCATCAAAGAATTTTCATTACTCGAGTCATTCCCAGACCCCACACCTGCAGGTCATAACTTATTTACCAATATACCTCGAACTGAAACCAATAAACACAAAATTATGTAATCAACTTATCATTAACAGACTCCCCCACTTGGATCAAAGACAATGACCAAGAAAACCAATAACTCACAACACCCACAATAATACAACCCGTCTAACAGCTCAAGTCATCTGCAAATCTCGCATTCACCATTGTAATAGTCATGCCAACTTCCATAAGCAATCTAAACTCAAATTACCACATATATCATTTACTGGTAGAAGAGAACTTAATACAAAACATCATAAGGATCACACACCCCAGGACAACCCGGAGGAGAGACCCGTGCCCGCTTAGCCTCAACTGGTATATCTCTATACACTTCCGAAGACCATAACTATCACGCAATCACTACACCCTTCTGCATCTTAACACATACAATGCCTACCCTCGAGGCATCACAATACGCGGTAAAAACCTGAAACCGATGGCAGAACTAACACTAGAGCGGTGGTCAAAGAAATCTTGAGCTTCTGGAAGCTCTGCAGACACACGTCTGACCACATGGATACCCTCACTGGACACCACGTGTCCCAAGAATGCTACGGAACTGAGCCAAGATTCACACTCCGAGAACTTTGCATAGAGCCTTTCCTTCCTGAACCCTTATAATGCCATCCTCAAATACTAAGTATGCTACTCCTGGCTACGCGTATATGCCAGGATGCCATCCACGAATACAATAACAAGGAGTGCTAATACGGCTGGAATACAATGTTAATCAAATACATGAATGCTACTGGGGCAATGATCAGCCCAAAAGACGTTACCAGGAACTCATAACCCAATAGAAAGATCTGCTCCACTCCACCACTAAACAACATGAGAGGTCTTCCAATACACTCATAACTCAATGCCATATACCAAACTGAGACATAAATCCAACACTCAATAATTCTTGCCACATTTCTAACCAACCCTTTTGTCACAATCAAACAATCTGAACACAGCTAAGAATCAAATCACACTCACCACGTAGCCATCTAGTCACCAATTATCATCAATAAGAACACAAACGGACATATTAATCCTCAAATGCACGGCTAACATAATCAAACCCTCAGCACTCAAGCCACATAATGAATCCGACTTCAAGTCCTCAAGACTGGCCCATTACCAACCTACCAAAATAACATCTCATCCATGGAAGTCACAAGCCGTCGATGCACAGCTGATACCAAGCGCTCTCGGGCGCGTTCGAATATATGGAAGGAATTCAAGAGTTACGCTCTTGGCTGAATGAAATGGATTCGCACGACAATAATTCAAGAATTTGAGATTTTCCTAAGGGTTCTGTAGCCTCACGAAGATAAGTACACACGTCTCCGTACCGATCCGCAAGACTCTACTAAACCTGCTCATGACCAGTGAGTCCTATGTAACCTAGTGCTCTAATACCAACTTGTCACGACCCCAAATCCTAAATCGGCTATGATGACGCCTATCATGGAACTAGGCTAGCCAATAATCACCTAATTACAGTTTCTTTCCAAAATCCCAACAATTTTCAAACATTTCATAAAGTATATAGAATTACTGAATTCATCAGGATAAATAAACAGCTAAATAGTCTAAGCCATCACAAAAATCCGGAGTCAACATGTCATGAGCATCTAAGGAATATGCCAAAAGGTATACTATTATAATAAAAAAACCTCCAAACGAATAACTAGATACAACATAAGAAGGGAAAAACAGAGATGCTGCGGACGCTGAACAACTACCTCTATATCCCAAACTCCGGCTCCGCACGGAATAGTTGGCTAACACTCAGTATCGGCACCTGTATCTGCACACAGGGGTGTAGGGAGTAATGTGAGTACGCCAACTCAGTAGAAATGAAAATAAATCAAGTCTAAGCGGCAAGAAACACATAAAAAACAATTTCATCAGTTCACAATATGCACAAACTTTCTTTCCAACAGTATATACATAGATATAGTAAATCATCATGCCTTAAAACCAACTTCAGAAAAATCCTTTGAAAAATGTGTTTTCCAAAAATTTCAGAAATGAAAATAAAAGAAGGATTTAGTGTAAAATGAAATAAATCATAAGTAGCCCCTCGGGTAAAAACATGAATCATAGATCGCCCCTCGGGTAGAACATCACTCAGCACCTCACAGCCACTCTGTATCAGCCCCTCGGGCAACTGACTGTCACTCATACCTCCCAATCACTCATCACTCGGCAACGAGCACTCGCACTCAGTAGGTACCTCCGCTCACTGGGGGTGTGTACAGACTCCGGAGGGGCTCCTTTAGCCTAAATGCTAATATCAAGCCACCTCGTGGAGTATCATATCCTCACAATCAGGCCCTCGACCTCACTCAGTCAGAAACTCTCAAAAGCCCTTCGGGCGTATCAGTAAAACGGGGTACTCGACCCAAAACATCATCTTATATCTTAAAATAGTGTAAATAAGGCTGAGTTCTAAATCAGTTAAACATAACATGACTCAGTGTAAATCACAAATCAACAGTGAGGAAATAGCAGTAAAAAGCCCCCAAAGGGTCTAAACAAGTCGGCACGAGGCCCCAAACATAGCTTATAGCCCAAATATATCAATAGTTTTAGAACACAATTTAACATATGATTTAGAGTAAAAATGCCCAACTCAATAGTTTCCGCGGAGAGGAACAAGTCCAATCCGAAAATCAGCGTACGCCACATACTCGTCATCCGACATGTGCGCCATTCTAAAAACAGTGAGAAATACGAGGTCCGGGGTTTCATACCCTCAAGAAAAGATATATAGAAATTACTTAGCTCTACTGGGCCACAATACTAATCCGCGATGCTGTTTCCCCTCAATCGGCTCCCGATTTCTCCGAATCTAACCAAAACCAGATTAACATCATTAATATACGCTAAAGAAAAAAAACCCAATCGAAAACTATCAATTTAGACACAATTCTCAAAATTCGGCCAAACTCGAGCCCCGGGCCCACGTCTCAAAATTCGATAAAAAATACATCACAAGAAACCTTATCCTCCTACGAGTCTGTACATACCAAGAACATCAAAATCAGACCACAATTGCCCACTCAAATTACCAAAAGAAATTTCCAAATCTTTCCTCCCATTTTCCCCAAATGCTCTACTTAATTACTCAAATTGCATGGTGAAAATCAAGATAAATTCATGAAATTAAACCAAAAATTATTGAAGAACACTTACCACAAGAATCCCACTGAAAATCTCGTCAAAAATCTCCTTCCCCCGAGCTCTCAAATAGCAAAATGAGTTATGGCCAAGAAACCTCGAAATTAGAACTTAAACTGTCTGCCCAGACTTTTACTTTGTGCCATCGCGGTAAAAGGCACGCGATCGCAAACAAAAAAATGCTTCCCAACCAAACTAACCCTATGCGATCGCAGAAACACCTATGCGATCGCATATAAGGAAACCAGATTATGAAAACACAGCAGGAACATTAGTCCTTATAAGGCCAAACACACTCCGTTAACCACCCGAAACACACCCGAGTCCCCTGGGACCTCAACAAAACCTACCAACACACCCCATAAAATCATTCAAACTTAGTCGAGCCTTCAAAACACCAAAGAAAATGCAAAAACACCAAAGTTACATCAAATTCAAGCCTATGAACTTTGAAACTTCTAAATTTCGCCAATGATGACGAAACCAATGAAAACACATCCGGTGGACCTCAAAATTTGCAGACGTATCAAAAATGACATTATGAACTTGTTCCAACTTCTGTAATTCCATTTCGACCCCGATAGCCTTTTTCCACTGCCGATCGATAATCGCCAAAAAATAACTTTCGCCTATTCAAGCTTAATTCTACTCCGGACATCAAAACATTATTCCGAACACTCTCCTAAGTCCCAAACTACCTAACGAAGCTACTCGAGCAATAAAATCCACATTCCGAGGTCGTTGATCAATAAGTCAACTCCCAATTGACTTTTTCAACTATTAAGCCAAGTTAAGAGATTAAGTGTCTCATTTCTCTCCAAAAATTGCTCCAAACCGAGCTAACCAATCTAACATAACGTAATGAAGCTGAACCACATTTAATGAAGGGGAAACGGGGCTAAACTCTCGGAACGACCGGCTGGGTCGTTACAGTTTTCTGGTTAATTCTTTGTGATATTTGGACAGGGAAAAAATGTTCTTATTGGGAATGGGAGGATGACGAGCTTTCTCCTAGAATGGTAGAACTAATCTGCAAGTTAAAAAGGGAAAAAGATAGTCTTCGACATGAAAAGAATATTTTTGGCAGCGAAGGATGGTCGATCTTGAAAATTATGTCGTCGAAGGAATTGAGAAGGTGAAAGAAAATGATGAGTTGAAGAAGAAAGTTAGAGATCTTGAAAATTTGCTAGCATTTGACGTTGGATTAATTAAAAAGTTGAAGGACAAAGTGTTCAAGCAATGGCTTGTCATTGGAATATCATGGTGTTGTTTTGTTGGTTTAATCTCAAGTTGGATAAGGTAAAGTGATTGACATGGTGTTGTATGTTACTACTAGAAGATGTAATGTTTTGAACTTATGTTGGGAATGTAGTTGTAATGTTTTGAACAACTTATCAGTCATTTTTCTTTGCATGCGAGTGAAAGGAATGTTTGAATGAGAATAGTTGGAACAACACAGAGCCAAACAAAGGAATGTTTCTGGCTCTTAAGAATTATTACTCTAATACATTCCTCTTAACATAAGGAATGACAATTCTTGTATAAACAAAGATTTCAACTTCTTATATCAAAACAAAAGAGAGAAGCAACCAAATCATTTACGCCTATTACCATAAACATTTTCCTAAAAAATAATCTCACTTGTTCTCCAAACACTGGAAAACGAACCAGCAATTGATTTCTCACGAAAAACATTTTCAAAACACCTTCAGCTAATTCATTCAAAGTTGGATATGATAATTCACCATTACCAAAACTGAATTAGTTGATGCTCCTTTTCCCATTCTTCCCATCACCTTCAGTCTTTTTTTTGGTTGCCTATGTTTGCAACTGGTTGGATGTCATAGCTGCCTTCCCCTTCCAAGTGACCTTCTTTTGTGAGTAAGACAAGTTGGTTGGAATTTGATGTACCAGTGTGATCTCTTTTGAACTGAATCCTTCTTGTTCCAGTTGTACTTTGCCTATTCACTTTTTTTGTAGCCATGTTTGTGTCTCAGAAATAATCGTTGGCCTCAATGGGGTGTCTTCTTCATTCCCAATCTCGGGACCATGTGCAGTAGAAGTTTGGGTGGAAAACACTGATTGCTGTGATTGTTGTGTGGCAGCTTGAAAGGCATCAGACTCTTCTTCACTTTCAAATGCATCAGTCTCTTCACTGATTGTTGGGATTGAAGTTTTACTGCATGTTGCTGCTCCTTTCCTCACTTGTGAGCACATTCCAAGATCCTAGAGTGCCAATATTATATGTGAAATACAATAATGTAACTGAAAGTAAATAATAATTATGAAATACTTTACCTTGTCACATTTTCTTGCATTGTGGTTTGTTTCACCATATTTACTACAAGTAATCTGACCACCCTTCCTTGAAATAACCCATATTCCCTTTTTTGTTTCTTGCCTCATTAGGTTCCCTATTTATTTTCACCACATTCTCTTTTGTTCCAGATTGGTTGTGTGTGTATCCTCACCTTCTGACACTTCATATTCGCTATTACCACAAGAAACCACCTTACAACTTTGACTTATTTGCCTATAATCACTAAAGAGTTTCATGCTTTGTGGAATGTAATCAACTGTCCAACTACTAAACTTATCTTCATTAGCAACCAACAAAAGCATTACTTTTACCCTAATTTCTTCCAACATTTTAATGATAGACTTGCTCCTAGCCTCCAGTATCCAAGCATTCAATGACTCTGTGAAATTGTTCTCTACCATCATGTTCTTACATTGAGTATCAAGGTAAGCTCTACACCAGGAAGTTGGTGGATAGTGCAACAGATCTTCTGCAGTATCCTTAGACAATTCTCTCAATTTTGACAATTGATCTACAAGCTCTTCCTCATAACTACTCCAGGCACACCACCACATTAGTTTTTTCATTTCACCACTTCTCCATTTTTACACCAATTTGCTTCAATATGTCTCATACAATATCTGTGATGTGCTTCAGGAAGCACAATTTTCACTGCATCTAACAGTCCCTATGATATCAAAGAACATAATAAAAAAAGTTAGAGAAAATCATAAAACAAGGATAACAATTAAAATTCAGAATGCTATAATAATTATTACCTTCTGCATATCAGAAATAAATGTCACTCAAATACCATCTTTTAGGTCCAAAGACCTCTGTAGCATCTCCATAAACCAGGTCCATGTGCTACTATTTTCTTTATCAACCACAACCCATGTTAATGGATAAAATTGATTCATAGCATCTTGACCAATGGCAACCAACAATTGACCTCTAGCCCGTCCTTTCAAAAAAGTCCCATCTAACCCAATAAATGGCCTCAAACCATTTTTCCAACCTTGCTTCAATGCATAAAAACATATGTACATTCTAAGAAATTTTCTTTTTCCTAACAACGATGCCTCTTTTGATATGTTTATGCTAACATCACTTCCAGGATTACTTTCCCTAATTTCTTGGGCATATGCCTCAAGTTTGTTGTAATCATCAACAAAGTTGCCCTCTAGTTTTTGCAAAGCCAATCTTTTAGCCCTCTTCAACTTCCATTTGGATACATTTAACATGTAATCATCCTCTAGTTCCCCTTTCATATCCTTGACCTTAAATTTTGGGTTGTTTTGGATTTTGTTTTTAAAGTAATGAGCCAATGTAGAAGCATCAGCTCTCTTGTTCACAAAAGAATCATGACAAGTGTGGTTTGGATTTAAAGTCTTGATTTTAAACCCATGACTACCAAGCTCTTACCAGTTCATTTTAGTGATGTTACTTCAGAGGATCCCCGGGAGTACCTTGACAACTGTCATGAGGTTCTACAAAACATGTGTATATTAGAGACCGATGGGGTCAACTTTTCTGCGCCGTAGATGATTAGTTCAACCAAGAAATGGTTGAGAGATTATTTGTTGACCAGAGCAGTGCGGTTGCCTGCTCTTACTTGGGACAAGTTCTCTCAGCTCTTCCTATAGAAGTTTATGCTTATCACATTGAGAGAAGAGCATTGTTGTGAGTTCGAACGTCTCCAGTAATGCAATATGACTATTACTCAGTGTGAGACCCGCTTTTTAGATTAGGCCTATAATGCTCATCTTCTACTTCCTGCCGAGAGAGAGAGTGAGGAGGTTTATTGAGGGACTTGGTCAGCCTATTAGATTGCAGATGGCTAATGAGACTGGAAGTTAGATTTATTTTCAAGCAGCTGCCAATGTCGCCAGGCGAGTCGAGATAGTTATTGGATAAGGAGGTCAGAGGTTTGACAAGAGACCTCATCATTCCGGTGGGTTTTGTGGTGCCTCATCTATAGGCAGGGGTACTTTTGGTAGGGGCCATCATCCCAGGCCGTTTCATTCAGCGCTTCAGGCATCCCATAGTGCTTTAGGGAGTCGTGGTCGTTATGTGCCTCATTCTGGATGGCCATCCTATAGTGCACCATAAACTCCTACAATGCACGTCCTATTTAGAGTTATTACCATGGTCATCCGACCTGTTCGGGTCCGTCTAATTTTCCACAGCCACAGTACCAGGATGGATGTTTCGAGTATGGTGGTTATGGGCATATTAGGAGGACCTGTCCGAGATTATTAGACGTCTCGCCATAGTACTAGGGTTCTCGTGCCATGGTTACCATACCAGTTGTTGCACTGCCTACTCAGCTAGCCAGAGGCAGGGGTCAGGCAGCTAGAGGCAGGGGCTAGACTGTTAGAGGTGGAGATCATGCTATTAGAGGTGGAGGCCAGCCAGCTAGAGGCCGTCCCCATAAAGTGGTGAGGCCCAACCCCGATAATATGCTTTTCCAGCTAAGCCTGAGGGTGAGTCATCAGGTGCTGTTATTGCAAGTACTATTTAAGCTTGCCATAGAGATGCTTCAGTTCTAATTGACATGAGGTCTACTTACTCCTATGTGTCATCCTATTTTGCTTCATATTTGGTTGTTCCTCGTGATTCTTTGAGTGCTCCTGTGTATTTTTCCACACCTGTGGGGGATGCTATTGTTGTAGATTGAGTTTATCGTTTGTGTGTTCGTGTAGCTCTTCTACTTCTCCATATGGTCAATTTTGATGTAATTTTGGGTATTGATTGGCTGTTACCTTATCATGCTATATTTTATTGTCACGCTAAGACGGTGACTTTAGCCTCGCCGGGGTTTCCTCAATTAGAGTGGAGAGGGACTCCTAGCCACTCTACCAGAAGGGTTATCTTCTTTACGAAGGCTCGGCGTATGGTCGAGAATATGTGTCTAGCTTATTTAGCTTATATTCAGAATTCTAATGCAGAGGTTCCTTCTATGGAGTCAGCGCTAGTTGTTCGTGAGTTTCCATCGGTGTTTCCTGCAGACGTGAATGGGATGCCACCCGACAAGGATATTGATTTATGTATTGATTTGGCTCCGGGCACTCAGCCCTTTTCCATTCTGCCATACCGTATGGCCCTGCCATAGTTTAAAGAATTGAAGGAACAATTGCAAGATTTTCTTGACACAGGCTTCATTAGACCTAGTGTCTCTCCCTGGGGTGCACCTGTGTTGTTTGTGAAGAAGAATGATGGATTGATAAGTATATGCATAGATTACCGGTAGTTGAACAAAGTCACCATCAAGAACAAGTATCCATTACCGAGGATTGATGACTTATTTGATCAAATTCAGGTTGCCAAGGTATTTCTAAAGATTGATTTGAGATCTGGATACCTTCAGTTGAGGATTAGGGCATCCGATGTCCCTAAGACAACTTTTCAGACTCGGTACGGGCATTATGAGTTTCTACTGATGTCTTTTGGGTTGACCAATGCCCCAACAACATTTATGGATTTGGTGAACGGAGTATTCAAGCCTTATTTTGACTTTTTTGTGATTTTATTTATTTATGACATCTTGATATACTCCTACAGTCAATAGGAGCATGAGCGGCACCTTAGGATTGTGCTTCAGACTCTGAGAGCCATCTAGTTGTATGCAAAATTTTCAAATTGTGAGTTTTGGTTGGATTCAGTCACTTTCTTGGGGCACGTTGTCTCAGCAGAAGGCATTCAGGTAGATCCTAAGAAGATTGAGGCGGTTTAGAATTGGCCTAGACCCACTTCCGCCATAGAGATCAGATGTTTCTTGGGTTTGGCGGGCTATTACCGTCGATTTGTGGAGGGGTTTTCATCTATAGCAGCCCCATTGACCAAGTTGAACCAGAAGGGTGCCCCGTCCATATGGTCAGACGAGAGTGACGCGAGCTTTCAGAAGCTCAAGCCGGCTTTGACTACAACACTATTGTTGGTGTTACCCATAGGTTCAAGATCTTACATGGTAGTATATTGTGATGCGTCCCGTGTTGGGCTTGGTGTGGTATTGATGTAGGAGGGTAGGATGATTGCATATGCGTCGTGACAGTTGAAGGTTCAAAAGAAGAATTACCCTGTCCATGACTTAGAGTTGGCAGCCAGTGTTCATGCACTGCAGATTTGGAGGCCCTATCTTTCTGGCGTGTCGTGCGAGGTTTTCACGGATCATCGGAGACTTCATTGTCTCTTTCTCTGTCTTAAGTGCTACATGCTCTAATTTTATTCCTATGGCTAATGCTACTTGTTAGACATTTTTTTCTTTTGTTCATGATATTTGTTCTTACCATAGTTTCATTATCCCATATTTTTTGCTTAAGCTGATTTATCAGTACCTTTTGTTGTATATTCTGAATTGGTCTCGCGTAGTAGTACTTATGCGAACTTTCATGGTGTACACGTTTTCCTGTTTGTTTCGGTTTGGAGTTTAAGTATTGTGAAGGGTTTCTGTGATTTAACTTGTGAATTTTCTGTACATACTAAGTAATTAATAGTAATATGGCGAGGTCGGGTTGCACGCCTTAACATGTGGAATAAGGGTGATGTGTTGAGGTAGAATAAGGGTGAATTGATATTATATGGTGGGAACGAGTTGCACGCCGCAACATGTGTAATAAGGGTGTATTGTTTGGTGGAATAAGGGTGAACTATGATAGTGTTATTGTGATATGGTTTGATCGCATTACGCGCCACAATATTTTTATTTATGTTCACTGTTATTTATGATATTATGAGGAAATAAGGGAAGAGTATGATATATACGGTGGGATCGGGTTGCGCGCCGCAACGACCAATCTGTTTATGCTTTCCATGAACTGTGTTAGCTTACAGTATCCTTTATTGCACTTACGGATTGGAAAATTTTGAACGTTGTTCACTTATTTGTGAGAGTTGTAGTTATTTCTTGCAAGTTACTGTTTATATCTATTATGTTATCATTTTCTTCTTTTATCATATATACTGCATACAGGTTGTAGTGTGAGTGACCCACCGTTGCCTCGTCACTACTTCGTCGAAGTTAGGCTCGGCATTTACCAGTACATGGGGTCGGCTGTACTACTACCGCACTATGCACTTCCTATGCAGATTTTGGTGCTGGTCCGAGCTGACTATGAGGTTGGCTGCATGATTCATTTGATAGGAGACCCAAGTTAGATCTGTTGGCATCCCCTTCTATACATTACACTTTACTGTTTCTTTCGTTTTGAAAATAGTTGTATATCTTTCAGACACTTATTTGTAGTAAAAATCTTAGAAGTTCGTTAATTGTTATACCAGATCCGGGTGGTAGTATATAAATATATAGAGGTTGTTATGTATTTCCGCACACATTATAAAGTCGATTTAGTTTATTTTCTATAATTTACGAAATTGAATAAGGATTTGCTTAAGAATTCTCTAACGTTGGCTTGCCTAGCAAGTGAAATGTTAGGTGCCATCACAATCCCAAATATGGGAATTCGGGTCATGACAGTGGGATAATTTCATTACCTTTTGATATTTCAATTTTAAATCACGTGATCAATCAAGGGTGATGTACTATGCATTATGAGTTTTATTCTTTTTTTAACACAAACATATGATTATATTACTTAAACTAACGGGTACATAGTAGTAGCAGTGTTATTACTATTGCCCATAGATGCCAAATAGGAACAAGAAGAACTAGAAATTTCTTTATAACTATTACAAACATCATTTTGGTTTCGGAGTACTACTTCTTCAACAAAGGGGGGGGGGGAGCATGAAAAAAACACTTGGTAGATGGTGGATTTCTTATAGCTTCCTTGGCAAGTCTATGCGACACTTCATTTCCTTCCCTGAAGTTATGTCTCAGTTGGGAGAGCTTCAATTGGTGCATTAACCATCTTCATTCACAAACAATGTTAGGAAAAATATAGCTATCTTCATGTATAAGTTTGATTACTTCCGTACAGTCTACTTCAGTTTCCAAATTGTGGAAGTTCATTTCCTTTGAAATTTTTAGGCCTTGTAATAAGGCCATCAATTCAGCATGAACTGTTGAGAGAGCTCTACCTGCTTTGTGGAAAACTACAATCCAGTCACCATTGCTATTGCGGAAGACACCCCCAATCCCAGCAGCATTGTTTTTGCTAGAAAAAGCACCATCAGAGTTTAGCTTAACCATTCCTTTGGGAGGATTTTCCCAATATATTTTGAGTTTGGTTTTTTTAGTCTTGAAAGGGTTTTTCTCCGTAAAGAATTGGTATTCCCATGCAAGATTTATAACCCTTCTAGTTTCAAGATTAAGGTCACGATTGTTTGTGTTATTATGGTTTCTATTTTTTCCAAATCTCCCATATTGAGAATGGAAGAAGAGTTTCCCAATAACTCTAATGTTACACCATTGTGTGAATATTTCTCAACTCAACTAGAAAGTTATTATTATCATTAATGTTGAGTGGTGGAAGGCCCATATTAACCCAAAAATGTTTAGAGATTGGACAATGAATAAAAATATGAGGGATATATTCCATGTCAAGCTTACAAATTGTGCAAGTACCATCAATATTGATGCCTATTTTTTCTAGGTAAGCACAGCAAGGGATACGATTATGCATGCATTGCCACAGAAATTTTTTTATTTTGTTGGGGCACTGTAGGTTCCAAATCCATTCGAAACATTTTGTAGACGGAGTAGTATTTGAGATAAGTTTGTAGTAGTATTGAGTGGTGAAAATCCCATTTGAGTTAAGGCTCCAGCTAATTTTATCAATGTAATATCTCTTGCTAGGGATTGGTGTAAAAGCTAAGTTATTAATAATCTCAGTTGGTAGATCAAATGAGATGGCATTAGTGTTCGATTCATCATTTTTGATAAGGTTTCCTATGGAGAGGTTAATGTCATTTCTGCTTAGAGGGCCTTCTATAGAGTTACTAAGAAATTTATAATTGTAAATCCAATTTGTATCCCAAATATTGAGCTTGGATTTTAATGTGGGATGCTAAAGTATATCATTAGTACAAAGCTTACAGCACTTAAGAATTGATTTCCCTATGAAGGAGGTAGATATCACAGATTTTTTCTTAGCATATTTAGCTACGGTTATTTGGCCCCAAGGAGAATTGGGATTTTTCAACAATCTCCATGCAAGACTAGAAAGAAGAACCATGTTCTTATCTTTCGCAGAGTGAATACCTAATCCACCTTCATTTTTTGACTTAGTCATTATTTTTCAATTAATGAGCTGCAATTCTTTTACGAAGCTAGTGGATCCCCATATAAAATCTCTTTGGATTTTATCTATTTTCTTACAAATTTTAGGGGAAAGCAGGGTATATTGCATCGAGTGGGTGGGAATTGCACTTAAGGTGCTAGTGGCTAAGGTAGTCCTTCCAGCCATATTAAGAAAGGAGCATTTCCAGTGGGACAGTCTTGTTTGCAATTTATCGATTATAAATTTGAAGTCTTTAGTAGTAGGGGAGTTGCTTAGAGTAGAAAAACCAGGACATTTTCCAAATTCATGGGTACACTTGATGCCAAAGAGATTTATGAGATACTGTATGGTCTCTTTAGGGCATTTTTTTGGCAGGACAATTCTAGATTTAGGAGTATTTATTGAAAGGCCAGATTCCTCGCTAAATAGATCTATGTATGATTTTATGCATTGTCGCGTCTTTTTGGTTGTTTTTCCCATTAGGGTAATATCATCTACAAAAAATATGTGGGAAAAGGAGGGCCCCTTTTGCCTAATGTTGATTATTTTCCATCTTAAAAGGTCCACTTGGTGGTTTATGAGTCTAGAAAGATGTTCAACACAGAGAGTGAAAATGTAGGAGGATGTAGGATCTCTTTGACGAATACCCGACTTGGGTTGAAGAAGTTTGTTCTAGATCCATTCACTAAGATTTCCATATAGCTAGTTGTAATACATTACATAATTAATTGGGTTAGACTGGGCTGG
>ML375110.1:45980-89157 GCA_005239525.1 Nicotiana knightiana
GGGGGGGGGGGTTGGGGAATTGAAGTACATAAAAGTCCTATATACAAAAGACCATTCAAGTCTGTCAAAGATTTTTCCAAATCTAATTTGATAATCATGTCAAAATTGGATTTTTTTGTTTTCCGAAGGTTATTCATTAGCTCTTGAATAATAATGGCATTGTCACCGGCTCTACAGTTCTTAATAAAACTGGCCTGCATGGGGCTAATGAGGTATGTAAGGAATGGTTTTATTCTATTAGCAATAATCTTCGTGATGATTTTGTTGGGTTTGTTACATATCCCAATTAGTCTAAAATTTTTTAGTTTGTTTGCATTAGGAAATTTAGGAACGAGACAAATAAAAGTGCAATTGATGGCACTGGGCAATGATTGGGTTTGGAAAACCGTGTGACAAAACTTTGTAATGGATTCACCAATAATATGCCAATATTTGTGGTAGAAAAAGGGATGGATTTCGTCCGCCCCAGGAGATTTAAAAGGTTTAAAAGAAAATATAGCTTTAGTGATTTCAATATTAGGTAAGGGTCTGTCAAGGCTGCTTAGATCCACCTTGGTTTGGCATGATGGATCACACCTAATTGTATTTTTGAGGGAAGTAGTTTTTGAGGTTTTGAAGGCTTCTATAAAGAAGTTGAGAGTATGATTTAAGATCTATTTAGGGTCAGATATCCAGTCACCATTATAATTAGTGGAGAACATTATGGCATTATGACGCTTTCGATTAGAAGCCATGATATGGTAATATTTGGTATTGGCATCACTTTCGTTGAGCCAATTGATTCTGGATCGAAGTTTCCAGAAGTCATGTTCCATTTTGAACATATTGTTGTATTAAAGTTGTAAGTTGGATTCCAATTCTTATAAGAAAAATCTTTTATAGTAGTAGGGAGAGGATTGGATTTCACATAGCCTGACTAAATTGTTTTTCTTTCTTTTCAAAATATCTCCAAATGTATTATTTTTCCATTTAATAGTTTCATCTCTAAAGTGGTTTTGAGCACTGATTAGGTCACTCTTATCCCAACATTGTTTAACAATGTTCACAAAATCAGGATGTCTACACCAAATAGTTTCCAAACAAAGGGGCTTGTTCCAATGATTGTCATTTTTAGGGATTAGGTTAATTAACAAAGGAGTATGGTCAGAATGTGTTTTAGGAAGCTGAATGACCACAACGTTGGGATAAATAGATAACCAATCTTTGTTAACAAAGGTTATATCTAATATTTCCATAAGTAAACCTTTTGATTTTTTTCCCTGGTTAGATCATGTGTATTTGCACCCCTTGTAACATAAGTCTAGTAAATTACACTTATTAAGGTTGTTCCAAAGTGAGTTACTACGCCTACGGTTGATGGAGGTTCCCCTTAATTTATCATTAGAACTAAAAATATCTTTGAAATCTCCCCCTAATAGCCACGGGCCCTTGTAATTATCATGCATGTTTTCTATATTGTTCCATAATTCACGTCTTTTTTCAAGCTTATTGCTAGCATAAATAGATGAAAAAAGCAAAGTAGTTCGAGAGGGAAGTACCTCAATAGTGGCATGGACTTCCTGATTCCTCCTACCAAAGTTATGGACTTTGACTACACTTGAATCCCAAAGGATAACCATACCTCCATATTAGCCCTCACTAGGAACCTCGATAATTTCAGAAAATGCAAATTCAGTAAAGAGTGAGATGTGATTTTCAATCCGTGTTTCCAATAAGGTAACCATGCATGGCTTGTGTGTATCTACCTTTTCTCTAAAATTCATACAAAAAATTTCATTATTACCCCACGTATATTCCAAATAATTATATTAGCTGGTCGATACAACATTGCATAGTTGTTTATTGGTCCATTTTCCAACTGGGCTTGAAGTGATGGGTTCCTCCTTAGTGAGGGAACCATTATCATGGCATGGTTTCCCACCGTTGGGTCCCGTGGAGGACTGATGTCCATCGAGCACTTTTATAAGGCTGGTGGGAAGTTGAGAATTTACCTCTTCTCTTGCACTTACCTGAAGAGATAAACCTTGACTTCGTTTAGATTTGAAAGTTCCACTATTTGTTCTGACCCTAGTAGATTCATTCTTTCTACTTACATTTCTTGGTGATCTTCTAATTCTGGAGCATTGTGGTGGTTGAGTGGTTGAATCTGATTTGGTTGAAAGGGTTGGTATGCATGGTTTTGGGCTTGGTTCTGCACTATACTCCATGGCATGAACACTTGATTCATTAGTGAGATTTCTCCTAGTGGGAAGAATGGTAGGTTTATTGTTGTGTTTTGGGGTGCAGTGGGTTGAAGTGGTGTGGCAGATTCCATTGGCTTCTCATTGCATGTGCTTGGTTTGCATTTATTAAGGGGGCAAGTGGTTGAAGGACATTGTTCAACCAAGATTGATTTTGGTAGTTGATCATTGCCATGGGCATCCCCTCGGCAACTAATTGTTCTAGAAAGTAAGAGTTTTGGAGGATTATGACTTTCTCTTGGCCGTTCAATATCATGTTGTATGATCCTGCATGGGCCATTAGTGCTTGTTCTATCCAGGATAAGGGTTGGTGATCTTGTGGAAGAGGTGATTTTATGAAGTAGATGGCTTGGTTCCCTAATTGAGTTGGTTGATTGGGTTGGAGATTTGCCATTACGTGGGATCTTTGGTGTCGAAGGATTTGTATTAGCCTGTATCTTCTCCTTTGAGGGGTTAGTAATCTTGGCATTGTTTTTTTCTTGTATCCTTGTTTATAGAGGTAGATGAGGTTTTTTCGAGGAGTGAGTAATGTGGTGAGGAGTATCATTTTCTAGGATAATAATGTCACGGCCCCAAATACCCGGTCGTGATGGCTCCTATCGATAAATAAGGCAATCCACACATTTCAGCGCTAAATGTTGTTTTCAGGATAAATCATTATAGTTGCAACAAGGGTCTCGTTTTTATAAAAGCATTTAAGGGTTTCACATACTGATAAAATAAATAGTGGAAAACCCGAACCCAGATATAGTGTCACCGAGTCACGAGCTACTAAATCAAAATATCAATATACAGAGCCTACATAGAGTTTTTTGATATAAGTAAATATGACAGGTGGATAGAGAAGGAGATAATTGAGGCTGCGATCGCAAACTGCTACCTCGATGCCTCCCAAGGAACTGTGACTGCAGCTCAGTAAACACTGTCGTGTCCCGCTGTACCTTCATCTGCACACAAGGTACAGGGGGTAATATGAGTACACCAACTCAGAAGTAACAAACCCAAACTACGGGCTGAGAAGTAGTAACGGACTAAACCTCAAAAATTGTAATGAAAACAGTACACAGAATTTAGGCATGCTCACAGTTTCAACAGATAATGAAAAAAGAATGTGACAGATATGATAAGCAACCCAGGTATATATTAGTACTCAATATGTCAATGTATCCACAATGTGGAAATGCCCATAATGCTCACAGCTCTCACACATAAGTCCACTCAGTACTATATATGGCTCTCAGACCCAGGGAAAATCCATCCAAAAATATGCATAAACACTGGTGACCGTAGTCACTCAGTACTGAGGAAAAGGACAATCCAACCCCCACGGAGAAGATCCATCTTCGAAATACAACACTCGGACAAGATCCATGTCCAGGGAAGATCCATCCCTCACATATCATCTACTTCGGACAAGATCCATGCCAGGAATATCCATCCCTCAATATCAATGCACTCATTGAGGGTGTAAAGACTCCGGAGGGGCTCCTATTGGCCCAAGCGCTATGTCAAGCCAACGAAGGCATGGTTAGAGTATCATTGCGGTGTGCAGTCTGATTTCATAACAGGCTCTCATCCTCACTCATTCATTACTCTCCAGTCTCGCTCAGTCATTCCGAAGACTGCTTTTCGTACGAGATATGCCCATTATGAGTTCTTGGTGATGTCTTTTGGGTTGAATAATGCCCCAGCAGAATTCATGGACTTGACGAATAGGGTGTTCAGGCCGTATAGTGATTCCTTTGTCATTGTCTTCATTGATGACATTTTGATTTACTCAAGTAGCCTAGGGGAGCTCGAGCAGCATTTGAGAGTTGTGCACCAGACTTTGCGAGAACAAAAGCTTTATGCTAAGTTCTCCAAGTGTGAGTTCTGGTTGGATTCTGTGGATTTTTTGGGACATCTGGTATCTGGAGAGGGAATCAAGGTTGATCCTCAGAAGATCGAAGCAGTTCACACTTGGTCGCGTCCTACTTCAACTACAGAGATCAGGAGCTTTTTGGGCCCAACGGCCTATTATCGCCCATTTGTGAAGGGGTTCTCTTCTATTGTAGCTCCATACACTAGATTGACTTAGAAGAATGCCCCGTTCAGATGGTCCAACGAGTGTGAGGCGAGCATTCAGAAGCTCAAGTCAGCGTTGACCTCAACACCAGTTCTAGTATTGCCTTTCGGTTCTGGGATGTATACAGTATATTGCGACGCCTCGCGCTTTGCTTGGGGTGTGTAATGATGCGGGAGGGAAGAATTATATGCTTCGCGCCAGGTGAAGGTTAATGAGAAGAATTACCCTGTGCACGATTTGGAGTTGGCGGCGGCGTCGATTGTTCATGCTCTTAAGATTTGGAGGCACTAATTGTATGGAGTGTCCTATGAGGTTTATACAGACCACCGTAGCTTGAAGCACTTGTTCAAGTATAAGGATCTTAATTTGATACAGCGCAAATGGCTTGAGTTGTTGAAGGATTATTATATCACCATTCTTTATCACCCGGGCAAGGCAAATGTGGTAGAAGATGCTTTGAGCAGGAAGGTTGAGAGTATGGGTAGCTTGGCTTATATTGTAGTAGAGGAGAGACCTCTAGCCTTGGAAATTCAGACCTTGGCCAATCGCGTGGTTGCTCAGTCTTCGTTATTGGGAGAGATTAAGGCCCGACAGTTCAATGATTCGTGCTTAGTAGAGCTTCAGGAGACAGTGGTTCAGGGTAGGGCCAAAGAGGTTAATATTAGCGAGGATGGTGTTCTGAGACTTCAGGGCCGCTTATGTGTTCCTAATATTGATGGCCTTATGGAGAGGATTATAGAGGAGGCACACAGTTTTTGGTATTCTATCCATCCTAGTGCTACGAAGATGTATCATGACTTGAAGCAGCATTTATGGTTGAGGCGGATGAAGAAGGGCATTGTGGAGTATGTGACTAGGTGTCTTAATTGCCAGCAAGTTAAGTATGAGCACCAGAGGCCAAGAAGCCTACTTCAGCAGATGCCCATTCCTGAGTTGAAATGGGAGCTCATCACTATGGAATTTGTGGTTGGGTTGCCTCGGACATTGTGGAAGGTTGACGCGGTTTGGATCACTGTGGATAGATTGACCAAATAGACGCATTTCATTCCGCTAGCTACTACATATACCTCAGAGAGGCTGGCCCAGATCTATATTCGGGAGATAATCCGGTTGCATGGTGTGCCAGTATCTATTATATCAGATCGAGGTCCTTAGTTTACCTCACTCTTCTGGAGAGCATTTCATAGTGAGATGGGCACCCAGATAGACCTCAGCACAACATTTAACCCTCAGACCGACGGTCAGTCGGAGCGTACATTTCAGATATTGGAGGACATGCTCAGGGCATGTGATATCGATTTCAGAGGTCAATGGGACCAGTTCTTGATTTTGGCCGAGTTTTCTTACAATAATAGTTATCAATCCAGCATTGAGATTACACCATTTAAGTCTTTGTATGGTCGGCGATGTCGTTCTTCTATCGGGTGGTTTAAGCCTGGCGAGGCTAAGTTATATGGCATCGACCTTGTGAGGGATGCCTTGGAGAAAGTGAAGTTGATTCAGGAGAGGCTCCGTACAGCACAGTCCAGACAGAAGAGTTACGTGAATTTGATGTATCATTTATGGAGGGAGATAGGGTCCTGTTGAAAGTCTCGCCTATGAAGGGTATTGTGAGGTTTGGGAAGAAGGGCAAGCTGAGCCCGAGGTTTATAGGTCCATTCGAGGTGTTGAGGAGAGTTGGGGAGGTTGCTTATGAGCTGGCCTTGCCTCCCAGTTTATCAGGGAATCCATCCAGTTTTTCATGTATGCATGCTCCGGAGGTACCACGCCAACTTCTCTCATGTGGTTGATTTCAGCACTATTCAGTTTGATGAGAGGTTGGGCTACGAGGAGGAGCCACTTGCTATTATTGATAGGTAGGACCGCCAGTTGAGGTCCAAGAGAGTTTCTACCGTAAAGGTCCAGTGGAAAGTCCAACCAGTTGAGGAGGCGACTTGGGAGTCCGAGGAGGACATGCAGAGCAGATATCCACAGTTATTTAGCACTTCAGGTATGATTCTAGACTCGTTCGAGGACTAACATTTTTTTAACAGGTGGAGAATGTAACGACTCGGCCGGTCATTTTGAATTATTGGACCCTGTTCCCCTAAATGAAACTTCCCATAGTGGCTTATTATGATTTATGACTTGCGGGGACTGGTGGTCCGGGATTCGGAGGTGTTTAGAGTTCTATAGGAACACTTGGTTCCTTAAGGTTGGCCTTTAAGGCCAAGTTTGACTTCGATCCACAATTTGGGTAAGCAACCTCAAAATCGAGTTTCATCGATTTCGGTCGCTTTGTGTGATGATTTTGGACCTGGGCGTATGTTCAGAATGGGTTTTTGATGACCCGGGGGCATTTCAGCACCCAATATTGAAATAAGAAGTTCCTTAAGTTCCTATTTTGGTTTGGGACATGTTTTTCTGTTATCCAGGTTCGAACGGAATTCTGAGATCGGGAATAGCTTTGTTATGTTAATTATGACATGCCTGCAAAATTTGGTGTCATTCCGAGTTGTATAGGCTGGTTCGGCGCGTTGTTAGCGAAGTCTAGAAAACTTAAAGTTCCTAAGTTTGGTTCTTGGAGTTTTGAGGTGTGATTTTGAGTTTTAGCGTTGTTTTGGGTGTTCGGAATGCTCGAGCGAGTATGTATTATGACTTGGTACTTGTTGGTATATTTGGACGGGGCTCAGGTGGGCCCAGGTGCCTCCCTTACACCAAACGAGGCCAAAAACCAGCTGAAACAGCTGCTGGTGCACATGTTTTGGTGTGACCACAGGTGCGGTGGACTACTCGCAGGTGCAGGACCACTCCTGCGGTCCCAGCCTCGCAGGTGCGACCTCCAGTGGTATGGCCAATTCACGCAGGTGGGGACAGAGTTCCGTAGGAGCGGAGCCGCAGGTACGGTCTCCACTCCGCAGGTGCAGGCACAGGCTCCCCAGTCCATTTCCGCAGGTGCGAGCCTTTGCTACCAGGTGCGGGATGCGGTCCTCGAGCCGCAGGTGCGAAAACACTGTCCAGACAGTATGTTTATATACACGGGTCTTAACACATTTTTCTCATCTTCTTCTTCTTCTTCCTTGGGGCGATTTCCACCATTGTTAAGGGGCAAACGACCTGGTCATTTAAGGTAAGTAAAATCTACTCTAATATTAGCTTCATGCATGGATTATAATCTAAATTAACTACCTAAATTAGTGAAAAATCAAGAATTGGGTAGTGACCTAGGGCCTTGGATAATTTGAGAATTTACCCGTCAATTAGCTATGAAATCGAGTGAAAGTCGTATATTAGTGGTCCTTAGGCTATGGGTGAGTGTTTCCTTCGAGAATTATTGTATTTCGAGCATACGGGCCCGGGGTCGAATTTCAGAATTTCTTCAAGAATGGTGAATTTACTAAATGAGTAGGAGAATTTCAATACTTTGAGCATAAATTAATGAATTTGTATAACTTTTGGCTAGTTTCAAGTCCTCGGGTGTAGAGCTCGGAGTTTCAGGCGCGTTCTTGGTCCGGGTAGTGAATTCGACACGAGGTGAGTCTCCTTTCTAACCTTGTAAGAGGGAATTGTCCCCATAGGTGATTATAAATGGTGGTTTTTTCCTTATTTGCGGGGGCTGCGTACGCATGAGTGACGAGAGTCCGTGCGCAGCTACTATTATGCCTTGTCGGGTAGTTTAGGACTCACAAGCATGCTCTATGTGTTGTATCTGTGAACTTGTATATGGATTAAGTAGCCTAATGTCCTCGAATCCAACATGTGAAGGCCTGAGGGGTTATGTTTGAAGTTGATATCTCTAAAATTCTCACACTGTTAGTATGTTCCCCGCTAAATTATCTGGAAATCTCCTGCTAATCATGAATTTATATGGGAACCCGAGTCGCATGGATGATTCGCGAATGGGGTAGCCCTAACATTATATTAACCCGAGTCACAGGTTCGATTCGCGAGCGGGGGGTGGTCTTGGTATTATATTAATCGTGTCGCATGTTCGATTCGCGAGCAGGGCAGATAGATGCATCTATGGTTCGGGCCGTTTGACCCTCGGCAGTGCACATTTACTTTTCACGTCGTAATGACCGTACGCTCATAGAATGTTCTATGTTTTGGTAATTTGTGAGAAGCACTGTAATTAGAACTGTTGATTTCACAAAAAAAATGAAGGTTAAATAGCTTGTATTCCATGGAAAAAGGATGGCGCGAGTGTACTAGTGATTGTTATTTGATGCTCATTTCCTTATTATTGTTCATTACTGCTACTACTGGTTAGCCTGTACTCATTCCACATTTTCTGACCCTAGTAAGTATCACGTCGACCTCTCGTCACTACTTCTTCAAGGTTAGGCGGGATACTCACTGTGTACATATCCGTTTATGTACTCATACTACACTTCTGTACTTAATTGTACAGGTTTTGAGGCTGGAGAATCTGGTTATCCGACCGGAGCTTGACATATATTCTGGACCTGACTCCACGGCGAGCTGCCTCCCTGTGGGCGATTCTCCGCTATGCTATGGAGTTATCTTTTGTTTATTTCTGTCAACATCCTAGCAGATAACAGTACAACTTGTATCATCTTTTGTATATTTTACTAGATTGCTAATTGACTTGTGACACTAGTTCCTGACACGCACATTGTAGGCTCTTATTTTGGAATTGTACATATTGGATCAAGATCATTTCTGCTGCATTATTTAAATTGGTTAATGTTTCTGCTTTCATTTAAATGATCAAAGTTTAAAAATTTGGTAAGTGTGGGGTTGGTATGTCAAATAAGGATAACCTCACTAGTAAACAATTGTTGTCTTGCGTGACTCCACTGTTGGGCGCCATCACGACCTGTGTTGGATTTTGGGTCGTGACATCTAACCTCTAATGCAACCCATCTGGCCTCTGGTGCTCAAACTCAACAATATCCTTCTTCATCCGCTTGCACCAATAATGCTGTCTCAGATCCTGATACATCTTCGTGGCACCCGGATGGATAGAATACCGCGAGCTATGGGCCTATGCTAGAATCAACTCTCGAAGACCATCCACACTGGGCACACAAACCCGACCCCGAATCCTCATAACCCCAAAATCAGCAATAACTACATACCTCGTATCACATCGTTGGACCCTGTCCTGAAGAACGAGCAAGTGTGGGTCATCATACTGGCGCTCTCAGATATGATCATACAGAGAAGACTTGGAGGCTATGCAAGCCAATTTTCGGCGGGGCCCTGATAGATCCAATCTGACCAACTGGCCTGTTAAGGTTTGAACATCAAGTATTACTGGTCTTTCTGCTGCTGGAAGATAAGCTAGACTCCCCAAACTCCCTGCTCTGTGACTTAAGGCATCAACCACTACATTGGCCTTCCCTGGATGGTATAGAGTAGTGATATCATAGCCCTCTAGAAGCTCCAACCATCTCCTCTGACGCAAATTCAGATCCTTCTGCTTAAATAGATGTTGCAAACTATGGTGGTCAGTGAAAACCTCACAATGCACCCCATACAAATAATGACGCCGAATCTTCAAGGCATGAACAATGGCTGCTAGCTCGAGATCATGCACTGGGTAATTCTTCTCATGAGTCTTCAACTGGTGTGACGCGTAGGCAATCAGCCTACCCTCCTGCATCAAAACCCAACCGATGCCTATCCTCGAGGCATCACAATATACAGTATAAGAACCTGAAGCTGAGGGAAATACTAACACTGGAGCTGAGGTGTAGTCTTGAGCTTCTAAAATCTCTCCTCACACTCGCCTGACCACCTGAATGGAGCACCCTTCTGGGTCAATTTGGTCAAAGGTGAAGAAATAGAATAAAACCTCTCCACAAAGCAACGGTAATATCCCGCCAAACAAAGGAAGCTCCTAACCCCCAAAGCTGAGGATGGTCTGGGCCAGCTCTGCACTGCCTCTATCATCTTCGGATCAACCGGAATACCTTCACTAGACACCACGTGCCCCAAGAAAACTAGTGAGCCATGCCAGAACTCACACTTGGAGAACTTTGCATAAAGCTTCTCATTCCTCAATTTCTGTAAAAAAATTCCCAAATACTGAGCGTGCACCTCCTGGCTACGAGAATATACCAGGATGTCATCAATGAACACAATAACAAAAGAATCCAAGTACGGCTCAAACACGTTGTTCATCAAATGCATGAACGTTGTCGGGGCATTGGTCAGCCCAAAAGTCATCACCATAAACTCATAGTGACCATAACGAGTCCTAAAAGTTGTCTTGGGAATATCAGAATCCCGAACCTTCAGCTGATGATACCCGGATCTCAAATCAATCTTAGAGAACACTCTAGCTCCCTGAAGCTGGTCAAACAAATCATCAATACGAGGCAAGGGACACTTATTCTTGACTGTAACCTTGTTCAACTGCCTATAGTCAATACACATTCTCATGGAACCATATTTCTTCTTCACAAACAACACCTGTGCACCCCAAGGTGACACACTAGGCCGAATGAACCCCTTATCTAGGGGTTCCTGAAGCTGCTCTTTCAATTCCTTTAACTCCACCGGTTCCATACGATACGGTGGAATAGAAATAGGCTGAGTGACCGGCACCAAATCTATACCAAAATCAATATCCCTATCAGGTGTCATGCCTGACAGGTCAGTAGGAAACACGATCGGAAAATCATGGACCACGGGAACATAATCAATAGTGGGAGTCTGAGCACTGACATCCCTAACAAAATAAATATATGATAAACACCCTTTCTCTACCATACGCTGGGCCTTCAGGTAAGAAATCACCCTACTAGGAACATACTCAATAGAACCTCTCCACTGAACCCTTGAAAATCCTAGCACCGCTAAGGTCACGGTCTTATCGTGATAATCTAGAACATCATGGCACGGAGACAACCAATCCATGCCCAATATCACATTAAAGTCAACCATGCTAAGCAATAACAAGTCCAATCGGGTCTCCAGACCCTCAATAGATATCACGCACGACCGATACAGATGGTCCAAAACAATAGTATCTCCCACCAGGGTCGACACATGAACAGATGTGATGAAGGACTCACGAGGCATATCAAGAAAATGAGCAAAGTATGATGAAACATAAGAATACGTGGAACGTGGATCAAACAAGACTGAATCATCTCGGTAACATACTGAAACAATACGTGTAATTACTGCATCTGAGGCCATAGAATATGGTCTAGCTGGAAGTGCATAAAATCAAGCTTGACCTCCACCTGATCGACCTGCCCCTCTAAGCGGCCTCTAGCTGACTGGCCCCCACCCTACCTGCATGGGCGGGTGGTGTAGTAACTGGTGCTGAAGCTGGATCACCACACTCAAAGCAACCCATCTCAGCAAATTATGGTGGGGACTGACGGGGAACCTTTAGAACCACAATAACCACTACAAGAAATATGCGTCGAGGAACCCTGATATGATGGTGGCCGAGATGAAATTGGGTTGGAAGAGCATATAATGAGGAACGACCTGGATGAGAGATGCGGAGACCATGCCTCGATGATGCACCACTATAGGCTAAGAAGGCCTAAATGAACGGCATCTACTGTGTTGAGACTGACTTCCTGAATGAACACCACTAAAACTACCAGAACCTCGAGGCCTCTTGGCCTCCCTCTCGACTCACTCCTGGCGGTGAACTGACTTAATATCTCTGGCAATGTCAACCACCTCCTTAAAAGAAGCGCCAGATACCCTCTCCCTGGTTAGAAAAATCTGAAGCTGATAAGTTAGGCCATCAACGAACCTCCTGATCCTCTCCCTATCTGTGGGAACTAGAAAAAATAGCAAGACAGGCCAAGTGGAAGAACCTCAATGTCATACTATGTCATGGTCATGTCCCCCTGAAGTAACTGCTCGAACTCCCTATGCAGCACCTTCTTGTGGGACTGCGGTATACACTTTTCCAGGAAAAGAATGGAAAACTGATGCCAGGTAAGGGGCGCTGCATCAACAGGTCTACGCCTCTCACATGCCTCCCAGCAAGCGAGTGCAGCTCCTGATAACTGGAAGGTAGTAAATGGGACCCCACTGGCCTCCAATATCCCTGCTGTGCAAAGAATCCTCTGACACTTGTCTAAGACTCCCTGAGCATCCTCGCCCTTAATACAACTGAAAGTTGGAGGATAAATTCTACAAAATCTCTCCAACCTGCGTTGCACATCGTCTGGCATAATTAGGATCACAAAATCTTGAGCTGGGGCAACCTACTAGGTTGGAGCTGCCCCCGGTGTCTGAAGCACCTAAACAACCTGCTCAGGTGTACGTGCAACTGGAGTCTGAGTGCCTCCCTCGGCATGAGAAGTAGCGGCGATACTAGACATAGTGACTGGCTGTGTAAGAGTAGTAGACACCGTCAAAATCTAAGCTAGGGTCTCTTGAAGACCCGGAATCACAATAGGCACAACCGGTGCCTGAGCCGATCCCGCTGGAACATTTGCAGTAGGGATCTGATCCTGAACAATAAGAGGGTCCACAGGTACTGCCCTGGCTGCAGCGCGGGCTGAGCCCTGTGAGAGAATGAAAACATTAGAAGTTTGGTTCCAGAAATCAACAGATTGACACGACAGAATTCAAGAATGTGAGATTTTATTTTTCCAATGGTTCTGTAGCCTCTCGAAGATAAGTACAAACGTCTCCGTACCGATCCGCAAGATACTACAAAACCTTCTCATTACTGGTGAGACCTATTGAACCTAGAGCTCTGATACCAACTTGTCACGACCCCAAATACCCGATCGTGATAGCGCCTATTGTGAAACAAGTCAAGCCATACATTTCATCGCTTAAAGGAAAACCCGAACCGAGATCTAGTGTCACCGAGTCATGAGCTACTACATCAAAATATCAAAATACAGAGGCGACACAAAGTTGTCTGAAATAAGTAAATATGACAGGTGGATAGCGAAGGAGATAATCCAGGCTGTGATCGCCAACTGCTACAGAGATGCCTCCCAAGGAACTCTGACTGCAGCTTAGTAAACACTTCTGAGTCCCGCTGCACCTTGATCTGCACACAAGGTGCAGGGGGTAACATGAGTTCACCAACTCAGAAGTAACGAACCCAAACTACAGGCTGAGAGGTAGTGACACACTAAACCTCAAAAATTGTATTGAAAATAGTACACAAAATTTAGGCATGCTCACAGTTTCAACAGATAATGAAAATATAATGTGATCGATATGATAAGCAACCCAGGTACATCTCAGTACTCAACATGCCAATGTATCCACAGTGTGGAAATGCCCATAGTGCTCACAGCTCTCACACATAAGTCCATTCAGTACTGTATATGGCTCTCAGGCACAGGGAAAATCCATCTCAGAATATGCATAAACACTGGTGACCGTAGTAACTCAGTACTGAGGAAAAGGTCAATCCAGCCCCCACGGAGAAGATGAATCTCCGGAATACAACACTCGGACAAGATCCATGTCTAGGGACGATCCATCCCTCACATATCATAAACTTCAGACAATATCCATGTACAGGGAAGTCCATCCCTCAATATTAATACGCTCACTGGGGGNAACGAAGGCATGATCAGAGTATCGCTGCACTGTGCAGTCTGATCTCATAATTGCCTCAATAACAGGCTCTCAGCCTCACTCAGTCATTAATCTCCAGTATCGCTCACATGTGCTCACAGATGCATGAACTAGCCCGAAACAATGATAAATATATAAAATCAGCAATTACCGAGACTGATGCATGAAATTATATGCTATGGTAGGACTGAATATACAAAATCAAATAAACACATAAGGAGACGCAATATGCGACCACTCGGGTCTCAGCATTTTTGGCGTGAAGCCCTAACATTTTACTTAGTATGATTTCTAGCATGTTCACACCACATCAATAAAAGTGTGAATATCAATCTGAAATAACTACTAGACGGCGACATGGGATGAGCCATACCACAAATCACTCGGTGCACGCCCCTCATTTGGCGTGTGCGTCACCTTAATTATAATCATATAGCATATAGTTCGGGGTTTCAAACCCTCAGAACCAAGTTTGGAAACGTTACTTACCTCAAAACCAGCTAAAATCATAGCCCTCAATACCTTTTCCTCTGGACTCGGCCTATGCTTGCTCCAAATCTACCAAAAATCAGATTTATATCATTAATATATGATAAAGAACGAAGCTGACTCGAAAATTATCAAATTGAACAAAAAATCCTGAAATTGGCCAAACCCGACCCCCGAGACCACGTCTCAGAATTTGACAAAAATCACATCACAAGAATCCTCATCCTCCCACGAGTCTATACATACCAAAAACATCATAATCGGACTTCAAATGACCCCTCAAATCCATAATTAAAGGTCTCCAATTTCCAAGCCCTAGCCCCTCAAATTACACCATTAAATCCCACAAATTTCGTGATTAATCAGTCAAATACCAACATAGAATCGAGTATTAGGTTCAAAAACGTTACCTCAATGTGTTTCCCTTGAATCCCTCTTCAAAATCCCTCAAAATTCTCCAAACCCGTCTTCAAAAAATGGGTGTAACTCTTGAAACCACTAATGCCATGATCTACCACTAATTACTCACTAATGATCAAATTTTTTAACCACCAACCATGTTCTACAATTTTATTATCCCACTACTTTGATTTTTATTCTATGGAGGATATTTTACTCACTAAGTTTGTAGTATGCATGAAAAGATGTGTTTGATATAGTGAAAAAGAGAGTTGAAAAGAAGGAGAAAATTTAAATCTCCAATTTATTCTCAACAAAAGAGAATATTATTTCTGTTGAAGGAAGGTTTTCATTTCGGTGGAACGACCTGACCGGTCATTTTGAGCTCTAGTGCGTCATTCGGAGGTTTGATATCATGATTAGCTTCACTTCGTGTTTTATAACTTGTATGTGTGGTCGGAATTAAATTCCGGTAACTTCAGAGTTGATTCAGATGGAAAATTCTCATTCAGAAGCTTAAAGCTGGAAGACTTGACTAAGGTATAAATTTTGAGTAAACGACCTCGGAATTAGAATTTGAAGTTTCCAATAGATTCGTATGATGGTTTTGGACTTGGGCGTATATTCGGGTTGAATACTGGACCGCACGGGAGCATTTCGGCGCTTGTTGTGGAAAGTTTGCATTTGAAGGTTTTATATTTTCATAAGTTTTGTTTGAAATGGATTATGATGTTATCAATGTCTGTTTCGGTTTTGAGCATTGGAATAGGTTCTCATCGTGATATATAACTTACCCGTAAAGTTCGGCGTCATTCTGGAATGTTTACGTATGATTCGGACATGTTCGGCGAACTTTGAATGTTTGAAAGATTAAAAAAGGTTTCAAAAATCTGTTCGTAGTTTTGATGTTGTTTGGAATGATTTGATGCTTCGACAAAGTACATATTGTGTTTTGGAACTTGTTGGTATGTTTGGATGTGGTATCAGGGGTACCCCGGGGGCTAATCAGATTGGAATCGAATCGAATTTGGGACTTAAAGGATTTTTGAAGCTTAAGGCTCCTAGTGTAATCGCACCTGTGAGACTTTGGCCGTAGACCGCAGATGCAAAGAATGCTCTGCGGAAGCGAAATGTGAACTGGGCAGCTATGGTCGTAGAAGCGAAAGGTGTCCCCATATGTCAGTGTGTAGGAGCGAGGGCTGGACCTTAGAAGCGGTCATGCATGAGCGTAATTTTGTCCGTAGAAGCGGATATGCCTGGGCTTGGAGAGAATCGCACATGTGATGGATTTTTCCGTAGGTGCGGCTGACGGACCACGGATGTGAAAGTCGCTGGGCAGAATGCTTGATTTAAGTTTGTGGATTAGGCTCATTTCACCTCATTTCTCTCATTGGATCCGGCCTTGGGGGCGATTTTTGAGTGCAATTCTATTCATCCTTTGTGAGATAAGTGATTCATGCCATTGTGAGTTACATACATGGAATATATGTGGATTTAAACATGGAAAATAGTGGAGAATTTTGGGATTTCACGAGAAAACCTTGCAATTGGTATTTTTTTTTTATTTTCATCATGATTTTAAACTAGAATGGGATATCCAACACCTCATCTTCATCAAACACATTTGAATTCCCTTGTGACAAGGTTGTTTTAATATATTAACTTTTATCTACATCTACAATTTATATCGAATATTAGTTAGTTAAATACTGAGAATAATTAAATTCTAAAACTAATAATATTCAAATTCACATAAAAAATATTACCCAGTTTTAGTTTGGGAAAAGTCGTGCAACCAAGTTCGAGTAGTAACAAGTGTTTGGACATTTTCATGATGGATGCAATTATGTACTTTGTAAGAACACGTCCACCAATGCTAAATGATGATTCCAATGATAGAATGTCATATACGTTTTATATTTTATATATTCCAAAAAACTATATTTATCAGGTCCATGGGCCGGCCCAGCCAAGCCTCACTCAAGCCTCATGGGCCACGGGCTTAAAAGCCTCATTTTTCAATGGGCTCAAGAAATTTTAGCCCAACCCTACTAAATCACAGGCTAGGCTGGGCTGGCCCAACGGGCCAAACCCATATTGATGGGTCTATGTAATGTATTGTAAGCACGTGTCTAATTCAATAATTTCCTTCATTTTTGTATAGCAGGGTGAACGCCTCGGCAGTATAATATATTCATATGTGGTTCGTGCCGCTCGACCCTCGGCAGTGTGCACATTACTCGTGAACAGATCATACGACCTCAGCATAATCGTGCGTTATATCGCTAGCAATCCAAATATTCATGATATTATACTTCCACTGATACCTGGCATTTTATATGGTACTAGTCATTCCTTTGATAGGTACTTGATATTTTCGAAGTTGTTGAGATATGATACGAGCTTGAGAACTTTATATCGTTAAAAGGATTTTGAAATAATATACTGGTTACCATTTTATCCCGTTATCATGTGCTGCTTCATGTATGTTTACGATTTATCATATTACTTTATTGGACCTCTAGTAAGTATCGATGTCGACCCCCCGTCACTACTTCTCCGGGATTAGGCTAGATACGGTACGCATTGATTTACGTACTTATACTGCACTTGTGCACTAAATGTGCTAGATCTAACATGTTCATTAGATGGTCATCTAGGCGCGTAGGTGCAACTGTTGAGGAAACTTTATGGTGAGCTGCATTCCTGGCTATGTATCGCAGCCCACAAAGTCTTCATCGTACTATTTAGTTGTATTGTTATGGTACTCCTTAGTAAATACTCTACACTTGTGCCACCAGGTTTTTGGGATATTATAGTTGATGCTTACGGATTCGCATATTATTATCACCTTGTATTTTTATGCAATACTAGTTATGTATGTACCCATTATTTAAGTGCATAAATTTTCTTACTTATTAAAATTTATGATTTAGAAAGTAATAAAATGAATAATTAACGTGATAGTTCACTGTTGGCTTGCCTAACGGCGACGTGGGGTACCATCACGGCCTATAGTGAGTTTTGGGTCGTGACAGCTTGGTATCAGAGCTTTAGGTTCACTTGGGTATCACGAATCATGAACGAGTCTAGTAGAGTCTCATGGATCGGTACAGAGACATCTGCACTTATCTTCGAGAGGCTACAGGGCTATTAGGAGCTTTTCCTTTCTTGATTCCACATCGTGTGATTTGATTCCATTAAAGCTTGTGCCCTCACTTTCTTTCTACTCAATCTTATGCGATGTGGAGTGCTTTTTATCAATTGGGCATCAAGGAGTTGTAGTGGTACAAATTGTTACGATGTTCGTTCGTTGTTATCGTGTTGTATTGTTGTGAATGGTAGATTGCTCATTTATGGGTCGCGGTAGTGGATGACTCGAAAGGAAGATTTTTTAGTTCACGGTTCAAAGGTTCGACATTTAATTCCAGTGGAGGATAGGCAATCAGACTATAGATGTTCATGCTTTGGTTAATGGAGTAACTAGACTTGATATTTTTTAGCGTGGTGGAATTTTCATGTGTGATGTGATGTTGTAGTCCTTGTTTGAACACATTAAGTTTCATCAGTGTTATGCTCTTCTTGATTTTCCTTCTGGGAAGGGTGTTATGAATTGGTGCTTGAGAAGTGTTTGTCAGAGATGGCAGTGTGTAGCGGTTTCATAATCTTATTAGTGTTTCTGACGTTTATGGCTCGAGAAAGATGATCTTCAAGGGACTCAACGTTGGTAGCAATTTATTAGTTCAGGTGCTATAGATATAGATTTTGATTTCAGGTAGTATTTGGGCAGGGAAGGATGAGGAAGAACATGATGGGAGATGTATTGCGGTGGTTGAATTGTTTGTGGGCCAAGTGCGAACAACAGAGGCCGAGAAGTTGCTTAAAGAGATGGTCTAACCAAATTGGGAGTGGCAGAGTAGCATATGTATTATGTTGTAGGATAGTACTTGGGGAGGTGGACAGTGACTAGGTCTATAGATTTTATTTGGAATGGTGGCTACTGTGCCGAGGAAGGTTAAATATGACAGAAGGAAGTTGTCTTGGAGTGTTTAGGGGTGTAAGAGCTGGACTATTGTTATGGGATATGATGTGACTTCTAGTTGGAATATATTGCCGGACTTTCAATTGATGTCAATAGGGAATACCGACTTGTAAAGCCGGTGGACGAGCATGGGTTCAGGAGGGTTTACTGATTTCATATGAGTGGTACCCAGTGCAGTGTCGTTAGAAGATGTCCGTATGAAATTCCACAAGCGGGTTATCTCCTGTGAGTAGGTTAGTGGTTGCACGATTTCGATGAAGTTTCTACGAAGAGTTCTACTTACTACCCAGCAGGAGGTCGAATATGGCAGGTTGTCACTGAGAGACCATGGTATTTGAGAATGAGGAATCTTTGTGTGTTCTACATTTTATGTGATGGTAGCTTAAAGCTATGTGGGGGAGCCCACCGTCTACGGCTGGATCGTGTGGTTGTCTGCTCGTGCGGTTTCTGGCTATTGGTGCATTGGTGGATTGTTTATGACTAAGAAAAGAAAACATCAGGGGTAATTCGAGCAAATAACTTGATGAATGTGTGATATATTTGTCCTTATCGGTTCTATTGTGCGTTTGAGGAGGGTATGCGATGGTTCATGGGTATTGAGACGATGTGGTCTCGTGATTCGAGTCACTCGGGATGAGTGCTGATTGTTGATACCCAATTTTGCCATTATATTTTTTTCAAATAGTATATATACTTTCAAAATATCAATTTGCATCATTATTTAATCTAAAAGAAGTTATACAAGTAAAGTTTATAATTTCCCTAATTATTTAAAATTTAAAATTTATTTCTTGCATTTAAATTACTTGAATATGTATTAGTTACCCCTTTAAATTATTTTGTGATGTCTTAATCATCCAAATTTCTATTTGCATCCACATATATGTTTCATAAAATTTTAACTTCATTTCATATAATTATATTTGTAATTTTAAGCTATTTACACAATTTTTCAATAACAGCCTATATGCTATGCATAATTATATTTATTACCTTATTCATGCTGAAACAACATTTTTATATTTTTATAAGAATAAGATATTATTTTCAATCGTTTTATTGCATAATTAATCTTTTTAGTATTTATTAATTATTTTTACAATTACTTGCTAATAAATTTCGTATATTTAATTTAAAGCCCCAACATTGGGCTACTTTTGGACCAAATTTGGCCCAATACACCCACAACCCAAGCCAAGCATCCCTTTAAGCCAACCCGATCAGACCTCTTCAAATAACCCTCCCCTCTTCCCCTTTGATCCTGTTCGTTGATCTCAAATGATCAACGGCCCATAATAAACCTACCCATCTCTTTATATCCCCTCACCCAAAGACCCTATCCCATTTCTACATGTCCGCCGCCCCTAAATCTCTAGAACCTTCCTCCTCTAGGGTTGCTCCTTTATGGTACCACATAGGTACTTGCTTGGTTTTGGAAGGTATTCTCTACAAAACGGACTAGGCAAACTTGATTCTAAGAATTTGGATGATGATTTTGTTTATATACACTCATCGAGGAACGATTTTGTATTTATGGTTCGATTTACAGTTGGTTGGACCCAATTAGGGTTTAATTTTAGTTTCTCCTTACCGGTTCTATTATTGAGTGCATGTGATATTTTCTTTCCTTATTTGTACTTGATTGATTATTTTCCATGTTTGTTTATTCAATTTCAACCACTATATAACCCCTCCCCAATTTCCCCTTTGACGGACCTCATTACTACTATTACTCTCACTGTACTCTTCCTTCAGTCGCCTACTTACTCTATTACACTTGTATATTTTTTGAAAATGATGAATTCTTTGTTGGCTGAAAGCCAATGCCATAATACTCCTCTGGTGCAAGCACTGCTCGGAGCCCTTCTCAAAGCTCTTGTGAACTCTGAAGCACTAGGAATTTGGGGTTCAACTTTCTTCCATTCAATTGCTGCTACTGAATCACCACCGATATTTTAAGTTCCTCACTCTTTTGCTCGTTTAACTTTGCAAATGGTTAGCATTCGCTACCTTTACAATTTAACTTACTTCACTCCTGTATGATGGTGCATATGTGAATTGTGTGTGCCACTATTGGTTGAGTCAGTTTCCCTGTTGTTTATGAATTTCTAATGTTGCATGATTATCACACGTTCTACTGATTGTAAGTCTTGATGATGTTTATTCTACAATTCTGTGTGTTTTGATATTACCTAAGTCCAAAGCTTCTAGATGATTTGCTTGTTATTTTCTAGCTGCAGTAAAATTTTGGCCCTCTTAAATGTTACTTGAACGTCTGTGATCCTTCTACTGTGCTACTTTTGTTTTGGATCATCTTCGCCTTAATGTCTTTCTGCAGTTTTAATGCGCCCAATTCTATTTATATTCTAATATTAGAAATATGAGTAGTTAACTAAGGTTATCCCTGCTCTTTGTATATCTACCTGGTTCGAATGTTAAACTTGATCAATGCCTGCTGTGAGTGTATCTTCATACTCGGCTTTGGATTCTTGTGTTAAAACTTACTAGTAATTCATATTTGCTCAGAAATTGTTCCAAATTATTCTTCCCTCTTCATGCTAAATCTCTCATATATTCAACATTTTACATGCTCAATTTCATAAAAATGACCATGCCTATGTGAATCCTGAACCTTTGAAACTGCATATTTCTATGCTACTTGCAAGCCTCAACATTGTACTATAGTTGCATGTCTTACTACCATTTTGGTTGCCACAACACTGTTCTATAGGCCATTCTTTTTGTTCAAGTTTGCTTCGTTTCATGCATAGTGTTATCCTTGGTATGTATAATGGAACTTGCTACAGACTTGTGTTGGTCCCAAACGCACACGCAAGTATACGTGGTCGACAAGTAATATAGGATTGTAAGTCCAGATATCGTACCCACATGGACTTGTGATTAACTATCAACTAAATTAAACCCAAACAATTAATCTATTTAAGCGAATACTAAAGTATGAATATTTAACTAAAATTAATCTAGAATAGTAAACTATGAAATTAANGCATAGTGTTATCCTTGGTATGTATAATGGAACTTGCTACAGACTTGTGTTGGTCCCAAACGCACACGCAAGTATACGTGGTCGACAAGTAATATAGGATTGTAAGTCCAGATATCGTACCCACATGGACTTGTGATTAACTATCAACTAAATTAAACCCAAACAATTAATCTATTTAAGCGAATACTAAAGTATGAATATTTAAGTAAAATCAAACTAGAATAATAAACTATGAAATTAAAGAAACAAATTGGCAAAATTAGACACGAATTCAATAAGAGCAGATATTCTAGAGCTATGGGTTAGTAAACAATCCTGTTGAGTTTTCCACTTGAATTGTCTAATTAATTTATCTGGTTTATTGATTGACGAGGTTAATATTGCTCGTAGCCTTCTCCCGAAGTACAACTCTCCTATTCAAGCTAACCTAACACCTATATCCCTATGAAATTATGATTAATAAGAACACATTAATAATTCCATTATAATAACCAAGCAAGGAGATTAGGTATATTCCTATCCTAACCGCAAATCCGCACCCCATAAGGGTTAAGATCTTGCTCTACCAAATCTTATATGCAATCTAGAATTCCCTCTCCCGAGTTCAATTCTAGATACGTAGATAGTATTCAGTTGGTGATCAAGTAATCAAATAATTAAGCGCAAGATTGAATAAACCAACCAATATGATAAAATAATAAGAACAATTCAACCTTCAAACTACAACGTTCATGTAGCACCCAAAACTCCAGAACTAATAAACTATGAAATTAAAGGAAGAGAAGAGAAAAAAACTAGGTAGAAGCCTCCTTCAAGTGTAGTGTGGTTCCTCCACGTCAAAAATCCCCCTCGATGTCAAAAACCCCCCTTCAAAGTTGTGTTTTTTGGTCTATCCATATGTTTTGGGACAAACCCTAAACGGGTAGGATACTTATAGTCAAATCTGGAAACACTTAAAACCTTCAAAACTCGGATTGGGCCGGATCAGGGACCAGCGTTACAGGCCAAACGCCTAGCTAACGCCTAGCCAGTCCTTGCGTTACGAGCAAATGCCCCCGAAACGCCTTGTCTCACCAGGCTTTATAGCCCAAACGCTCGGCTAAAGCCTGGTATGAGCCTGGTCATTCAGGCTTTACAGCTCAAATGCCCGGCTATAGCCAGGTTCACTCCTTTTTGACTCTTGAGCGTATTTTTGACGTTTATGCATCCATTTATCTCGGCTTCCATCTCCAATTGACCTACACATGAAATAGACTCCATTATGCACATACGACACATTGTTTTATCATTAACGCACATACAATGTAAGGCACATAATGCTTTAAACCATGAATTGTAGCCACACATCAACTTGCATTCCTAGAATTAGATACATGCCTGCTAATTAGCTGTTGTGTGGAGTTTTTAATATTGTTGACCTTTAATTTCTTGATGGTTTTCTTATAAATGCTTTTTGCTTGTCACAAACTGACTTACAAATCTTAGTTATATTTTGCCCCCACATGCTTATGTTAAGATTTTCTTGTGAAGTTCATTGTTGGTCCTTGTCTCTCGAGTATGTCATTGCTACTTGTTAACCTTCTGGAAGTTAAATCATGCCCCTGCTTACTTTGAACTCTCATGCTTAACTCCTTTGATTTGTAGATTCTTGTAATCAAATCATGTGTCTCCCAAAAATTTTTGTTACCTGAAACTTGTTTGCTAATTTGAAAACCCATGTACATGTCCAATCTATGTATTCTGCAAACTCTCTACATCTTATGTGTTCTTATGTGATGTTCAAGTGTGTGACTTATCCATGGGACGTTTAGAATTCTTTCTTTTGTTAGGTTTTGTATTAGGGTTCAAATGAGCATATGCTCCACCTTAGAAGTTGGGTTATCTTAAATAATTTGGGGTTTGCATGAGTTGCCACTCGCACTTTAATTATCTATAACTGGTAATGGATGTGCAAGAGAATTCTTTTGTTGTTAGTCCTGGACTACTGAATCTGGTTGTCGGTATTGTGGTTTTGAGCACACTATCTGCGCTTGCGATATGTGGGGATTTGAATCTATACCCCCTTTTTGGGTCATGTTTTAACTTATATCCGCTTTGCAAAATAAAGTGCAAACTTACCCACTTTTCTCCTAAACTTCAGGCATACGGGCCTGAAGTAGCAAAGGCAATCACAGAAATCTCAGCATTCTAGTAAACGACTGAACTTGAGCATTCTACTAGCTGAAGTTTTGTTATATATTTGTTGAATTTCAACATGTTTTAGCTGATGTTTCTTCCCGGATTCAATAATTTGGTCGTCAAGCTTTTTAAAAACTTCAGCAGAAGATGCTGAAGTTATTTACTTCATTTGTAAAAACTTCAGCAGTAAATAAGCTGAAATTTTGTTCTGGAATCATGAATTTCGTCGTAAAGCTTTTTCAAAAAACTTCAGCAAAAAATGCTGAAGTAATTTAGTTTATTTGTTAAAACTTAAACACTGAATAAGCTGATATTTGCTGAACTTCAGCATGATTTAGCTGAAGTTTTGTTTTATATTTACTAAACTTCAGTAAATAGTTGTTATGTTTAGGATGAAATTCAGGGCTGAAGTTTGTTTTGTATTTTCTAAACTTCAGCATTCTAGGTACTGAATTATTTATATTTGCTGAACTTCAGCATTCTTATCCAAAAACGGTGCATGAAGTTGTGTTAATTTGAGTAACGTGAAAATAGACTAGATTGCACAGTGGTTATTTCAATAAGAAAAATGTAGTGACCAATAACATATTAATATACGATGTTGAAGCTTGACAAGACAAATAAATAAATGAAAACGAACAAAGATATGGATTCCCATTTTTTATTTTTATTTTTACGAGAGAATTTTTGCTTACAATTACAACAGCAAACGTTAATCTTTAGTATAAAGTTCATCCCTATGAACTGAAGTTTCATAGCAGCATCAACAACAACAGAAGAAAGAAGAAGAAGAAAATGAAGGAGGAAAAGATGGAGGAGAAAGGGGGCTGGTGTTTTTTGAAAAATGGGTACAAGTTAAAACTTTTTAAAAAATTGGTATATGTTAAATGGGGTTGACCAAATAGGGCGCCCCGTGCAATTTTTATGCTCTATTTGGTCGACCTCATTTAACCTATACCCATTTTTTTAAAAGTTTTAACTTGTACCCACTTTTTACAAAAAATTAGCCCCTTTTCCCCTCCTCCTTCTCCTCCTTCGTTTTCTTCTTCTTCTTCTTCTTTCTTCTGTTGTTGTTAATGATTCTATGAAACTTCAGTTCATAGGGATGAACTTTATGCGGAATATTAATGTTTGTTGCTATAATTCTAAGCAACAATTCTCTCATAAAAAAATGGGAATCCATATCTTTGTTCTTTTTCTTTTATTTCTTTGTCTTGTCAAGCTTCAACGTCGTATGCTAATATGCTACTGGTCACTACATTTTTCTTATCGAAATAACCACATTTCAATCTAGTATATTTTCAGGTTACTCAAATTAACAAAACTGCATGCACCGTTTTGGATGAGAATGCTAAAGTTCAGCAAATATAAACAAAAACTTCAACTCCTAGAATGGTGAAGTTCAGAAAATATAAAGCAAACTTCAGCCCTGAAGTCCATCCTAAACCTAACAAAGCTTCAGCTACAACATGCTGAATTTTAGCAAATATAAAACAAAACTTCAGCGAAAACATGTTGAAGTTCAGCAAATATCAGTTTATTTAGTGCTGAAGTTTTTACAAATGAACTAAATTACTTCAGCATCTTCTGTTGATCTTTTTGAAAAAGCTTTACGACAAAATTATCGAATCCAGGACAAAACTTTAGCTAAAACATGTTGAAGTTCAACAAATAGAGAACAAAATGTCAGCTAGTAGAATGCTTAAGTTCAGCCGTCTACTTGAATGCTGAAGTTTCCGTGATTGCCTTTTCTACTTCAGGCTCGTATGCCTAAAGTTTAGGCGAAAAGTAGGTACGCTTGAATTTTTTTTTTCAAAGTGGGTATAAGTTAAAACGTGACCCAAAAAGCGGGTATAGATGCAAATCCCCCAAATAGGGCGTTCCGTGCAATTTTTACTGTGGTATGGTCCTGCCTGAATCTTAAAGCCATTTGAAGGCCCAGATGCATCACTGATTTGTTTTACATTTATGATTAGGCATGTATTAATTCCATTTGGGTTGTAATAATTTTTAATGAATTATGGGGAATTAATAAAAAAAAAAGGGCTGGGTATACTAATAGTTGCATGAAAGAGTGGAAAACATGCATATAGGATCTATGTATTCTGTTTGCTATTACGTCTAGAATGCCCTATTTATTGCACACTAATAGGAACCATGCCTACAGGAATCACACACACACCTTACTTAACTTGTCAAATATGCTACACTTGTTTCATGTCTACTATTCAAATCTTCTAGATAGCATGCCTATAGGATACAATAACACCTGTTTTGCTAATGTACACCTACATATCATGTCTATAGAGCTACAATCATGTAATCAATCAACTGCTTATGTTGCTCTTAGCATGCTGTTCATTTAGACATTAGGACTATAGGATGTTAATCAATCAATCGACTGCTTCCGTTATTTTCATTGCACTACCCAGCGTAGATGAAATACCTATTAGGATGAAGTATTATAGAATCAAGTTCAATTGTCAATCCTTCTTATGGGATATTATCACTCGTCTGGAAGGTGTTCATGAGATTTGACATCGTTGATCCAAAATTTCAACTGTTCTACTGTCCTATTATATAAACAATTTATAGATCATGCCTATAGGAACTTTTAACACCTTTAATCTGCATGTTCGTGAACTTAAAGGTGAAATACTGCTCATACATTGCTGGAAATCAGAATCACATAGAAACTATGCCTATAGAACTTAGTGACTCTAATACGTCAAGAATTGTCTACTGCCTAGTTGCCCCCGTCCATTTTGTTCTTTGTATGTGGAGATTAAGTTGAGCCTTTAATTGTACTTATGTGTAGTCCTAAATGTTTTTGAATGTGCACTAGTTTTATCATTTTTGAGCATCCTAAGAAGAGTCTAGAACCATCTAAATATAGGTCCAAAGCCTCTTGGGCCATAGGTGTGGATGGGTAGTGCACGCACGCATATGGTACGACCTAGAATTGAATTAGAGCGCCTTTAGGTAAACAACTTTTAGATAGTAATCGGGTAGAAAGAGATGATAGTCTGTGCGCGCTGAATAATATGAGCAACCCCAAACTTAAGGGAGTTGTGAAGTATTATTTAATGTTGCACGGGGTGATCCTTTAGGCTAAAAAATTAGTACCCCCCTCTTTACATATTTGTTCAGCGCAGTTATATCCTTATAGTCATTAAGATTTGTGTTAGTTCCCACGTTTTCTAATAAAACTCTTCGACTTCTAAATTTCCTTTTATTTATTTGATCACCTAGCCTATGTACGCAATCCACATAATTTAAATTTTTGTTGGGACCCACAGTTATGGATATCGAAGAGTGCCTAACACCTTGTCTTTAAGGTAATTTGAGCACTTACCCGATCTTTAGTCACATAGACTAGTCAAAAAGAGTTATTTGCAAATAAGTGCCATAACGCACCTCAAAATAGTTAGGTGGCGTCTATTCTCTTTTAATACCCACTTAAAAGAGTTATCACATATCAAAGACCGCTTTCGTGAGAAAACATGGCGCGACACTAATTGAGTGCGTTATGTTTTTGGGTGGAGCTATTATTATATCTATGTCAAGTAAAGAGTAAATTAGAAGAAGTTGGGTTGGTTAGTAACGATTTGAATCAGCATAATTGTTGCAGTGATCAGTTCCTTCGACGTGTTGAGTTATACAGGTGGTTTGTTGTTGTGTGTGCGGGCTTGACAATCACCATAATTTGATTGATTTGGGAGTATTTGGTTCTAATGGCCTTGTTATGTGTAAATAGATCCCGGAAGATTTAAGGAGGTTTAGACCATGACTCAAGGTTTGTATTTTTTGCAGTTACGAGAATTAATGTGCGTATTGCAATGGTTCTTCTGAAATGAGTTAAGTGAAAAGGTCCTAGCCAATGATGTGTTTGTTGTACTGGGGGTTCAGGAGTCATGATGAAGTTCTTGTGCTGTCGTGTAGTGGCATGATAGGTGTAGTGAGTGATATAGAAATTAGAAGTTGAGGATCAAGGTTACAGTTCATCTTTGTTAGGGATATCCAGAGCTCGAACGAGCGGGGGAAAAGATTCAGAAGTTCAGAGTAAGCTGACATTATCTTAGTGTGGTTTAAGAACGGTGTCTTGTGTAAGAGGCTTTGTGTATTGAATTGCGGGTTCTTGATTTGCTTTACATAATTAGTACGGTTGGTGGTATGGAGGTGCAGAATTTGCTACCTGGTGAAGAAGATCGTGGGAGCGTATCCCATAGGGAAATTGTATAAGTGTGTCATGTTAGTCACTTGACTGTTAAGGATTGAAAAAAAGTATGGGGATTATGGTACTATCTCTAATGCGAGGGTTTATTCTTGAAAGGCGCTCTATTCATTTAGTTATGGGCTCTGAGAGTTTTGTCCGGATTGGACGACTGCTCGTGTGTGTCGTGAATAGGGCCATTATGGATCCTTGAAAGGTCGTTGGCGCAATATGGTATGATCAAAATTGGTTCTAGGTATGTTGGTGGAACTGATGTGAATTGTATGCTCTAATTTTGTGCCTCAACACAATCCCTTCATCGACCATGAAGTGACATTTTTCCCAATTGAGCACAAGATTGGTTTCTTCACACCGTTTTAGCACTTGCTGGAGGTTGTCAAGGCAATGCTCAAAAGAATCACCAACCACCGAGAAATCATCCATGAAGACTTCCAAAAAATCCTCCACCATATCGGAGAATATGGACAACATACATCGTTGTAATGTGGTCGGGGCATTGCACAACCCAAAAGGCATCGACTAAAAGCAAAGGTGTCGTACGGGCAAGTGAAGGTTGTTTTCTCCTAATCTTCCAAAGCTATGTTGATTTTGTTGTAGCCGGAATATCCATCAAGGAATAAATAGAAGGATGTTCCCGCTAGCCGATCAAGCATTTTATCAATAAAAGGCATAGGGAAATGATCCTTGCAAGTAGCATTGTTAAGCTTCCGGTAGTCCATGCACACTCTCCATTCGGTGACCGTCCACGTAGGGATAAATTCATTATTTTCGTTGTGGATCACCATCATGCCTCCTTTATTTGGCACATATTGCACTGGACTGACCCACAGACTATCCGCAATGGGGTAGACAACCCTGGTATCCAACCATTTGATTATCTCATTCTTTACTACCTCTTGCATAGAGGGATTTAATCTTCTTTGATGATCTACGCTTCATTTGCTCCCTTCTTCCAGTTGGATTTTGTGTTCACATATTCCACCGGGAATTCCTCGGATGTCCACTATTGTCCATCCAATCGCTAGTCGGTGCTCCCGTAAGACATTTAGCAATGCATCAACCTGCACATTATTCAACAAAGAAGACACGATTACGGGTAAAGTATCGTTATAGCCAAGAAATTTATACCTCAAGTGCGATGGGAGTGGTTTGAGCTCAAGTTGTGGTGGCTCCATGATTTAAAGCTTTGTGGGCGGTGTCATTCATTTCTCTAGGTCGAGGGAAAGCTTCTTTGGTGCATATGTATAGGACCCATGCCTTTCCAATGCATTGATTATCTCCGCATAACCCTCAATGTTTTCATCATCAAAATTTACCAAAATTGCCGTCAATGCCTCGCCGAGGCCCCCTTATCCCATTTTCATCACAACAACATCTTCCACCTCGTCAACAACATCAATTACCGAGATCCCCTCATATACACTTGGCAATTTCAACCGCTTTCTTGCTTGGAATTTAACTTCTTCATCATTCACTCAGAATTTGATTTCATTTCTTTCCGAATCCATTAATGCTCTTCCCGGTGCGACGAATGATCTTCCTAAGATGATAGGAATCTCCTTATCCACCGCACAATCCAAGATCATAAAGTCGGCTGCTCGAAGGAACTTCCCCACCTTCACTAGAACATCATCAACAATGCCCAAGGATCTTTATGGTTCGATCGGCCATTTGCAAACGCATGCTAGTTGGCCTTGGAAATCCAAATCCTGCTTGCTTATAAATAGCAAGAGGAATCAAATTTATACTAGAACCGTTATCACAAAGTGCTCTAGCAAAATTTCTCAACCCAATGGTGCATGGGATAGTAAAAGCTCTCGGGTCTCCCTTCTTCTCCACGATTGATGTAGCAATTACTGAACTAACCCGATGAGTCGAATTTACCACCTCATTCTTTGTTATTCTAAGGCTTCCAAGACTGGAATATTCACCGACAATTGCTTCAAGATGTCATAGAATTTTTCAAACATCCCATCATCCACTATTCGTGCAAGCCTTTGAGGAAATGGAGGGTTAGGCCTAGGAATTGGTGTAGGAGCTTTTGGGGTCTCCTTCGCCTTTTCCACGGACTTTCCTTTTCTTTCTCTTTGAATCTCATCCTCTAGAGGGGTTTCCTCAACCTCCACTACTACCGGAAACTCACTCCGTGCTTCCTCTCCTTGATCAATGTTCTCAACATCAATCACTTTCTCACTCTCGTCTTGAATCACATCACCACTTCTCGTTGTGATGGCCATGTAATGAGATGTCGACCCAGCTGGGCCGCTTTTTGGGTTGACCACCGTGTCACTTGGAAGAGTGCCTTTTTTCTTGGGAGTTTGCTCTCTTGATAGATCTCTCATTTGCAATTCAACTTTTTGAATCGAAGCGGTGTGAACCCACCACCTCGGACATATTCCTCATTGTTGCATCGCTTTTATCTTGATTTTGCAAAATCCACTCTAGCATCCCTTCCATTTTTGATTCACTTGATGACCCCTCCTTGTATTGTGAAGAGTTGGAATACTGCCATCACGGTGGTAGATAAGGGTTGGAGCTTCTATTGAAATAATTACTGTTGTTGTTCCAAGATCCTTGGCCACCTTGATCATTGCGCCAATTTTGTTGGCCTTGCCCTTGCGGGTTTGGCCTCCAATTGTTTTGTTGGCGGTAACCACCTTGAGAGTTTTGAACATAATTTGCTTCCTCCCACTCTTGATTACCCATTGATTTCATGTCTTCCATCATATGCACTTTCTTCATTTGATTTCCTTGAGTATCTTTGTCAATACATCAACATTAGAGCAAGACATGCAATCACTTGGTCTCTTTCTTGATTCTCTTTGATCATGTTTGCAAGAGAAGAAGTGCCATAAGAAATTCCCCCACTCGTATCTTTTGAATGCCATGCTTGATTGTGCTTTGCCATCTTATCTAAAATTTGAGCAATCCTAGAAAATCACTTATCCATGAAAGATCCATCCGCGACATTCTTTGCAATTGACTGGGAGAGTGGGTCCAAACCATGTAAAATTTCTCCATCAAAATATTTTCCGGGAACCCATGGTTCGGTGATCTCACAAGATACAACTTGAAACGGTCCCATGCTTCATGTAAGTGCCCCCTCGGCATCTGCTTGAAGAAAAATATTTTGTCTCTAAGCTTAGATTTCTTGCTATTCGGGAACCACTTTGACAAAAAGGCTCGGACAAGCTCAGGCCATGTAGTGATGGTGCAAGGAGGTAAGTTGAGGAGCCACTTCCTTGACTTACCCTATAAGGAGTACTTGAACACCCGCAACCTCAAAGCGTTATCCGACACATTGGTCTATTTGTACATGGCTCACAAACCCAAGAAGTTCCTTAATGTTGGATCATCATCAGTTGAGTTGTGAAATAATCCTTCTGCCTTAAGCATCAGTATCATTCCATGGTGCACTTTAAATATCGATGCACCAACTTCCGGTGGAAGGATGGCATTGGAATCATCGATGTATTCCTCAATATTAGTGAAAGGATTTTCCTCTTCTCCATAAAGCTCGGCCATTGTGACCTGGGACACCAATACAAAACAAGCAACTTTTGATGGAATACAAATAGATATAAATTGAAGTACACACTAACTAGTAATTTCAAAACTGTATTCCCCGGCAACGGCGCTAAAATTTGATAAGCTCAAATTACACTTTAAAATAGTGTAAAGCAGTCGAAGTCAAATATAATAACCCAACAAGGTTGGGGTTTAATCCCACAGGGAATAGGTGTGAAAATAATACTTTGATAGTGTGATTCTTTACTCAAATCATAATTTCATTCCATTAATGAACGGGAATATGGGGGTTTGTTATGTAATAATCTAGTAAATGTAGTGGCAATGAGAATTAATTAAAGTTGTAATTAATATGATTAAGTATACCAAGGTTGTGTCCCCTTTTATGATGTGTAATGCAAATGGGTATTAATATGATATATTTCCAATGGGATGTTCTTGATATGCAATGATTTCTAAATGTCTACCCAATATTTTTCAATGATAGGGTAGAATCTCCTCTTTATAATTTTCTCAAATATAAAAGAGTTGCAATAAAAGCAAATCACTTATTGCCAAATAAAGCCAACTTATTCCTAAGTGATTCTATTAAACAAGGTTTGAATCCTTGAGTCTTTGATATTTACTCTTACAAAGTTTAACCCACTTTTCCAAGCTAAGCAAGAATTTATGGTATAAGTTAATGTTTGCAACCACTAACAATAAATATGAAATGAAGAGTAAATAAATATCAACAACCCATTATGCATATATTCAATGGCAAATACCAAATACATACATGGGTGTTCCCTATTAATAAGTGTCATGAATGCTTACAAAACCAAGGATTTCTTGCTCTAATGCATCCAAAAAGGTGGAGAATATTTAATAGGGTAACGTCCCTCTAAATCTAGATAGGCATCCCCCACAAAACCCTAATAAATCTATTTATTGTGGAATAAAAATCGGGGCCAACAACGGACAAAAATACCTCTTCAGGTAAACTATGCGTTCGCGTCTCTAAACCCTATTTTCCAGGTAGTCACCGCATTGTTGATCTGTGGTTCGCATTGTTGATTTGCAGTTCACATTGTTGATCTGCGGTTCGCCATTTTGATATGCGACCGCATATTTGCATCGCATTCTTGAGGCAGCATCAGGTACCAGGGATTCTTCGGTTAACTCTACGGCTCGCATGTGAGTTATGTGATCGCATAATCAACCGCATTCTTGCTCTTGAATTTGGCCTATCTTTCTGTTGAGGTCTGCAATCCCTTGGTGCATTATGCAATTCACATGTTTCCACGTTCTTGAATGTTTAAGCCTCATGCACTACAAACATCAAAATTCTATAAGTATAAAAGGTAAATGCTCTTGAAACCAGCTATAATCTAAGCAATTTGGTATTAAATGTGCCAAAATTCTCGGGCAAATCAGTACCACCTCATATTCATTTTTCTCAATTTCAATCACAATCTTTCCTTATACCAACATGTGAGCCTTACATTTGAAAATAGATTTTGAAAACAATTTTTCCGAAATAGCTACACACATTTTAGCCCACCTTATGGCACCGTGTGGCTTCATGTAGCTCCCCTACAAGAAACACGCACATAAGTCCCACCTTATACTGCCGCATGCTCGTCAATATCATAGCACAATAACAATTCACACCACAAGTGCCATATATTACAACTTGCCAACAACAACAACATCAATGTTTCCACAACAATATCCCATGTGTCACGACCCAAAATCACATGTCTCGTAATGACGTCTATCATGATACTAGGCAAGCCGACAACTGTCATAACCCAAATCTTAATCCAGGTCGCGAAGGAGCCCAACACTGTTGTCAGGCAAGCCAACACTAATTATCTAATGAGTCTAGTTTGTTTTCTATTAAATGCTTTTCTTATCTCACAATAATTTAGCCACTAAGCATGGAATATAACACATAGTAGGGCAATTAAGTTACGAAGACCAAAAATAAACTTTAATCAACTACATCACCAAAAGAATAGTCTACCAATGTGTGTGCCAGGAACTAGTATCACAGGTGTACATGCATCTAGTAGAGTAGAATCAAAACAATAAAAGGACTATCCTACTGCCTAAGAAGAGATAGACAGAATAGCAAAAGAGAGACTCTAGAGTGCTGTTCAACGGCATCATGAGACGCAGCTCACCGTGAAGCCTCAAACCACGTGAAATCAGGGACGAGCTCTGGACTGGTAACTAGATGCACCTGCTTCAGAACCTGTACAATTAAGTACATAAGCGTAGCATGAGTACATAAAAAATATGTACCCAGTAAGTACCAAGTCTAATTTCGAAGAAGTAGTGTTGAGAGGTCGAATTGATACATATTAGGGCCAAGATAATATGTGTAAATATAAAGTTAAGCAAGAACATCAAATCTCCCTACAGGTATCTTTATATGTCGAATTCCCTACCGTATAGGTTGCTAATTCATTTTAAACGGTAATTAGCACTCAAACAACCACGAAAATACTAACCAATTAGCAAGTCATAACATGCCGCGAACGTACGGTCGATTCAACGAAATAATAAATGTGCATTGCTGAAGGGTCGAACGGCACGAACCATAGATGCATCTATTATCCCCGCTCGCGAATCGTACGTGGGACGCGGTAAGAATAAATAAGAGTTACCCCGCCCTCGAATTATACATGCGACTTAGGTACTCATATATATACACATTCAGCAGAAAAACCCGGGATTTATTAGGGGATATTCTTCCAAGGGAAAGCCAATAAATTAAATAATGATAGTGACCTTCTTAGTTATCCATTTAAATAATTCGATGATGCCAAGAAAATTCTAGACTTATCAGTAAGATTACAAGATATGGCACGTAGATCATGCTTGTGGATCCTAGACTCCCCCGACATAAACATAAGAGTATCTACGCACGGACCCCCGTCATCTCGTGCGTACGTAGCCACACCCCACAAATAGTAGCACATATTTAGTTATTTCACCTATGGAGACAATTCTCTCTTGCAAGGTTAGAATAGAGACTTACCTCGTTTCAAGCCTACTTCTCGGGTCAAGAATGCGCCCAAATCTCCAAATTCGTCACTCAATAACTTGAAACTAGCCAAACATTATATAAATAAATCAATCTTTGCGCAAAAGTCCATAATTCCCCTATTTAAATAATTATCTCAACCTAGTTTGAAAAATCCTAAAATGTATCCCAGGGCCCACATGTTCGGATCCCAAAAATTTTCAAGGGAAATACTTACCCATAACCTAAGGATCAATATCATATAGTTTTTGCATGATTCCATAACAAATTTCTAGTTTAAATCTTATTTTCCCAAAACCCAAAGTTTTTACTCGAAACCCATTATTTCCACAAATTTTGTGTGTTAATCTACCTAAAACCCAAGTATAAATCTCACTTTTAGGTAGGAATTAACTTACCTCGCGATGCTAGGTCGAATCTCCCGTTTGAAAGCTCCCCAAATCGCCCAAATGTGAAAGAAATGGCCTAAAAATGTCTAGGTCCCGAATTAAAACAACTCCACTGCCTCCAGGACTTTCGCACCTGCGTCTGGAGGACCGCACCTGCGTCTGGAGGACCGCACCTGCGGCTGGAGGACCGCACCTGCGGTATCGCATCTGCGAGCCAGTGCTCGCACCTTTGGAAGAGGAAAGGAAGGCCAGGGGTCGCATCTGCGAAGCGGATCCCACACCCACGGCTCCTCTTCTATGGGAAGAGTCTAGCACTTTCAAAAATTGGGAAGCCCTTCTAAAGCCGCACCTGCGAGGCTTCGACCGCTTCTGTGGTCTCGCACCTGCAGCTGGTCCTTCACAGGTGCGGTCGTACCACATCTGATGCACCAGCAGCTCTTTTAGTGCTTGGTTTTCCTCGCGCGATGTCCTAATGGCATCCAGGCCCACCCGAGGCCCCGTCCAAATATACCAACAAGCTCTAAATCATAATACGGACTCGCTCGAGCCTTCGGACGTCTGAAACAACACTAAATCCAAGAATCACATCCCAAAACCAACTAAATCCAACTTAAGAACTTTAAGTTCTTGAATTCACTTTCAACATGCCGAAACATACCTATACTACTCCGAATGACAACAAATTTTGAGAGCAAGTCATAAATGACATGACGAACCTATCTCGGTCTTAGAATTCTGTTCGGGCCTCGATAACACAAAAAACACATTCCAAACCTAAATTTTTGAACTTAAAGAATCATATTTCACTATTAGGCGCCGAAACGCTCTCAGATCATCCAAACCCCGTTCCGAACATACGCCCAAATCCTAAATCATCATACGAACCTACTGGAACTTTCAAATCTCGATTCCGGGGTCGTTTTCTAAAAATGTTGACCGAAGTCAAACTCTGCCTTTAAGGCCAACCTTAAGGAACTAAGTGTTCCTATACCACCCCAAACTCCTCCAAATCCCGAACCAACCATCCCCGCAATTTATAAATCAACTATAGAAACTACGGGAAGTCTTATTTAGGGGCACGAGGTCCTAGAACAAAAAATGAACGGTCAGGTAATTATAACAACTTAGAAATAACGGGTATCTTTAATGTACGGTATGGTACTCAGCATTGTACGATACTGTACAGTACCTGCGCTCAATACTTGTATGTCAGATTCCGGAGAGACGGAATTTGACCAAGTGCTAATATAAAGCCAATCTGGCCTGCTGCGTCGTGCATCCTGATCCCATAATTATAAATCCCAAAAGTCCTGTTGTGGCTTGCAGCCTCATCCATATATTAATAATATATATAAATCCATAAGGCCTACTGCAGCGTGCACCCCGATCCACAAATCTCACCCACAACACGGCTCTCAGGCCCCAACTCAATCATCAATCTCTCCAGTCTCTTGAGCGCACGAATCTCATGCTAAATCATCCCATACAATGATATATAACACAACAATAAATAGTATTAGAGGATGAGATATGATATGTATATGATTGATGTGACTGAGTACAATATTACCATCTGAGCAAGCAATTCAACAGCTGGAATGACCCAGTGGGTCTCAACTGGATAAGCATATAATCTAACATGATTTCTAATATAGATTGTAGCTAAATTACTGTAACACATAGAGATCACATGAATAGCAACAAGGTTTGATGACTACATAGTACCACATAATCGATTGGATCACAATTATTTACGGTGCACGCCCGTCACCTAGAATGTGCGTCACCTTAACAGCAACCACATAACATGTAATTCAGAGATTCATACCCTCAGAACCAAGTTTAGATGTGTTTATTACCTCAAAACCGCGCAAATCTCTACTCAAATAAGCCCTAGCCTCGCAAATCGACCTCCGAACGACCGGAATCTAGCCACAAACAACTCAATACAATCAACATGAGATAGAGGAATCAGTCTCATATGAAAAATTTAAGTTCATTAAAAAAATTCAAACGTCAACTCAAAAAGTCAACCCCGAGCCCACATCTCGGAATCCAACAAAAGTTACAAAATTTGAACCCGCATTCAACCATAAGTCCAACCTGATAAAATTTACAACATTCCGACACCAAATCGTCACTTAAATCCTCAAATCATACTCTCCAATACATGGGTAAAACAATCCTCAAATTCCAACTTAGATTCATGATAAAAGGGTAAAATAATCAATGGGTAATCAAAATACATCGATAAAACTGATAACAATTCACTTACCTTTCAATCTAGGTGAAGACCTCTCCAAACACCGCCTAAGCCCGCACCCTAAAACTCTCAAATGAGAAGAAGACTCAAACCTCGATTTAGATCTTTGCCCAATCTTTTTCGCTCCCGTGGACTCACCTGCCGCACCTGCGGTTTTGCTTCTGCGGAGAAGATCCCGCTTCTGTAGAAATCACTTTAGCACCGACCAGCAGCACCTGCGGCTCGAACTTTGCACCTACGGAACCGCTTATGTGGTCCAGCTTTGCTTCTACTGTTCCATCTCCGCTTATGCGACCTCAGCCTTTCCTACCAAAATCCGTATCTTCGGAGACCCTGAAGCATTTTCGGGCTCACAGATGCGGAAAATCCATCGCACCTGCGACCAGTACCCAACACACGACGTACTACACCTACAACCCCTTAGTCGCTTCTGCGTCTCCGCACCAATGGCCTATCCCTCGCAGGTGCACTTGCACAAGACATTATCACACCAACTCTTCCAATACTCCAAAATCCAATATGATTTCAATTTGAATTACTCCCAAGGCCCCCGGGACCCCATCCAAACCTACCAACATATTCCAAAACATGATCCGAACTTAGCTGAGCCCTTGATTCACGTCAAACAACATTAAAAACACGAATCATGCATTGATTCAATACTAATGAACTCATGAACTTCTAACTTCCAAAACTAATGCCGAAACATACCAAACCAACTCCGATTGACCTAAAATTTATCATACAAGTCATAAATGACACAACGGGCCTATTCCAAATTTTGGAACAAAAATATGAGACGGATAACCACAAAGTCAACTCTCGGTCAAACTTCTCAACTCTCCAAACTTTCTATTTTCCAAATTTCACCATTTCAAGCCAACATCACCTACAGACCTCCAAATCAATATACGAACACACTCCTGAGTCCATAATCACCCTACAGAGCTATCAGTACCATCAAAACTCCATTCCAGAGTCATTTACACATAAGTGAATATCTGGTCAACTCTTTCAACTTAAGCTTCTAACCTTAGGACTAAGTGTTCCAATTTATTCCAAAACATCTCTGAAACCGAACTAAGTACCTGACAAGTCAGATAACAACAAATAAGCACAGAATAAGTAATAAATAGGAGAACGAGGCTATAATACTCAAAATGACAAGCCATACCGTTATATCCTACCCCTCTTAAACAAATGTTCATACTAGAACGGGTCCAGAACCATACCTGGAGTCTCAAATAGGTGTCGATATCTAATCCACATCTCCCACTCGGTCTCCCAAGTAGCCACCTCGACATGCTGACCTTTCCACTACACCATCACTGAAGTTATATTCTTTGACCTCAACTTTTGAACCTGCTAATCCAAAATGGCCACCGGCTCCACATCATAAGTCAAATCACCATCAACTGAACCATGCTGAAGAACAAAATATGAGACGGATCACCGACATAGTTCCAAAGCATGGAAACATGAAACACTGGACGAACACTCGACAGACTAGGCGGAAATGCAAGCTATTGCACCTTTTTGCACTAGTCAATACAGGATTCAACTTGTGGTTTCTCTATTGGTGATGATAGAGAGTTGCCACCTAATACTTAAAGGTATACTAGGGTACCTATTTAATTACTGAGTTATATTTGTTATAGCTTTGCAAACCGGTGAGATTATGGGTAAGGGTTCTTGTTCTTCTAAGGTATTAGGAACCCCTTAAAATCTACCTGAGATAGTTCCATCAGACCTAGAATAGTTTTAAGTATTATGCTTAATTACTACTAAGGCATGTTTTATTATATGATAAAGGGTATGTATATGTAAGACTTAAGAGCGATGAGAGATTTTAAAAAAAAAGTTATTGAAAGTTAGGAGAGTTCTGAAAGTAGTCTATATTTTAAGGCTTGTAACTATTAAGTTATGAAAGTAATTACTTGGAAGAATAAATGCATGTATAATTTTAAAAAGATATATGTAAGAAAAGTGATTCAATATGTATCTTGGTTTTAAAAATTTTTGAAGAAGGTGGATCTTTGAAAATTCATCTGGGTGATCGTTCATTACTATTTTTTTTTATGAAAAATCTTGTTTCGTTCCTTGTTAGCAAAGATCAGTGATTCTTTTCTAATTTACATTGAAAATGGGTAGCTATTTTTGATTAGATCTTGAACATCAAAAATCTTTAAGAGAGGTGAGCGTACAAGATGAACAAGTTATAATTATCGGGGCAAAGATTAATTACCGACTAATTCCCTTTAAGTCCTATATTAGTTAAAGTTTGCCTATATTTCATGTTCTATAAGGCATAATGATAAAGTACATAATCTAATATATGAGTGTTAAATACATGTTAATAAAATGTGATAAAGCAACAAAGGTAGTAAGCGAAAATAATGAAGCAATAAAGTAGGCTATGGAAATAATGAGTAGTAATGAAAGAAGCAAGGAAAAGAGGACTGGACTTTGAAGTTAAGGCCTCAATAAGGTAAGCCCAGCAAATGAGAAGCATGGCTAGGGCTGACTGGACTCTTCAGAAAATGCAGCGAAACTGGTTTGGGCCTCGATTCCTCAGGAACTCAGCAGGCCTAAATGTATACATGCACAAAAAAGGAATAAAATCATTAGAAGTATATCCCACATTCTCAACATATTCAAAATATATATGAAATGTATATAGACAAACAATTGGAACAAGAGAATAATCAATACTATGGGAAATTGTATTAATGTGGTGGTTCTACTTAGAAAATAAATCATATTGAAAACCTTTTGTTGTCATTCAACATTAAACCCCCAAACAACTAAATGTGTCAATGAATTGAGGGATAAGAAGGCAGTTCTAATCAAGGTCGATGCTCCTTTGAATTCTCCGACACTTCAAAGTTCCCAAGGGACTAAAGGCCCAGGGCAATGCTTCTTCCGTGGAGGGAAACCCAACCTAGAGTCGAACTCCACCTCCGAATACCCTTAAACACTAAAAAATTAATTTCCTTATAGGTTTAAATGCCACTCCTCCAGTGAAAATTAAATTCTATACCATTACTTACCATAAAAATATATACTTTCCCTCCTAACATAAGAACATATAGACTTCATTGGATACCAAACAAACATATATCAAATGAATGTAAAGATCTGACTTTAAATACTTATAGGTGAGGAACATAAGCAACATAAACATACTACAAAGTTCTAAGATTTAGAGCAAAACAATATTACAAGGAAAGGCAAAACTATACATCGACAACTCAACAGATACAAAGGTTATTGTAACGACCCGACCGGTCATTTTGAGCATTTGCACTTCGCTCGGTATTTTGGGGGCACGAGTAGCTCCGTATGACGTATTAGGACTTGTGTGAAAAATTTGAGTTCATTACGATTTGATATGTTTCGGCGCTAGTTTTTGGAAGTCGAAAGTTCATTAAGTTTGTTTTGAGGTGCATTTCGTCGTTTTGATATTTTTATGCGTGATTTCAGGCCTCGAGTAAGTCTATGATATGTTATGGGACTTGTTGGTATGCTCGTATGGGATCCCTAGGGACTCGGGTGAGTTTCAGATTGGTTTGGGTTGTGTTGCGCTCTTTTTTATTATGTTTGGACGTCGTTTCTTCAAGCATAGACGGTACCATATTGAACGAATGAGCTCCGATTTCTGTTTTGGTTGAAGCATTAGATATGTATCGTAATTATGGGTCCGTAGCAAAAAGAATCATCAAATTTGGACATCGTATGAGGATTTTTTGGTCATTTTACAAAGAATTGGGTTGCTAGATTTTTCAGATTAATTATGAAATTGCCACTGATTTCGTATTTAAAAATTCACACTATTTCCAAATATTGAAACTAACATATCTCCTTCATTTGAGGTCAAATGGAGTGATTCAAAAGCCTATCTTGACTGAAATTTCACAAGGAATCCATAGAAGGCATCAAAATCAAGTTTCGGGATCGATTGGCATGCAAAACGTGATTGAACATCTGGGCAAAAGTACGTAATATCAAATGTTTGTTCACTTGGTCATATTTTGAGTTGGGGAGCTCGGATTTGGATAATATTTGGAGAAGATTTGAACCATACGTATTGGGTAAGTGTTATATACTTGATTTTGGTTATATTTCATGAATCCATCTTCATTTTTAGCATTTGATTGATGATTTCAAAGTAAAATTTGGGGGTTTTGTCTAAAATTTCATAAAGTGAAATTTTGAGTTTGGAACATCGATTCGGAGTTGGATTTGAGTGAAACAAGTATGATTCGACTCATATTTGAATGGATTATTGGATTTTATGAGTTTTGTCGGGTTCCGAGGCACGGGCCCAGATTGGGCTTTTTGGCCGATTTTGGGCTTTTGATTAAAGATTCAACCCTTTTCGATTGGGATTGGTTTCTTTAGCATTGTTTGATGTATTTGAGTTGTTTATGGTTAGTTTCAGCCGTTCGGAGGTTGGAACGCGTGGGATGGCATTTTGGGAGCATCGCTTGGCTTGCTCGATTTTGGAATTGGCTTGTTCGAGGGAAGTAAATCTTATAAACTTAGTGTCGAGGGTACGAAACACCGCAATACGTGTTATGTGATTACAATTGAGGTGATGCACATGCTAGGTGATGGGCGTGTGGGCGTGCACCCTTTGAATTGGGACTCTGAGGTTTCCTTGGCACTCTATAGTAGCCCTATCTTGTTGTTAACTATTTCTCCATCATGTGATATAGTAATTGAGTTGTCATACATGTTAGATATTATGTTTAGACTTATGCCGACACTGTTTGGACCCACTGAGGTCATTTCTGTTGGGGAGTGATATGCTTTCATTATTTTATATACTCAGTCATACGCACTCATATGGATATCATATCTCAGTCTCTGTTGTTATTCATTGATACATTACATCATAATTTTTGAGCTAGTTTCATGACATTGTGAGCCCAATAGAGAGAGAGTGAAGGGATTGATGACTGAGTGAGGCCGAGGGCCTGATTGTGAGGATATTTTTGGGAGCGGGCTGCACGCCGCAACATGTTTGTTGATTTATTCCATGATTGGCTTGATACAGTGGTTGGGATGAAGGAGCCCCTCCGGAGTCTGTACACACCCAAGTGAGCGCAGGTACCTACTGAGTGATGATTGCCCGAGGGGCTGTATATGAGTGATGTTTGCTCGAGGGGATGTATATGAGTGACTGGGAGGACTGAGTGACTGGGAGGACTGAGTGAATTGATACTCCGAGAGCTTGCATATGGTTTTATCACCGAGTTGCATCACATTTGACATGCACAATTGACATACATGCATTGGGATGCATTATTCCTCATGCTATATAGTATCACGTCATTCATGACTTTTTACACATATTGATATGTGGGTATATAGAGGTGTTTTTATGGTACTCGTTATTGGGAAAGAAAGAAAATGAAACTTCTTACTTATTGATGAAAGGATTTTGAGAAAGATAATAGTTTTCATACTTACCTATACTTTTGGCATTTTCGGCAAAAGAACTGAGTTTTCACTAAAATACTTGATAAGCATGCCTATTTTCTTGAAACTGTGAACGGGCTGAGTCCTTTTACTTCTTAGATACCCCTTTACTGCTTGTGCTATGATGTTGTCAACTGTTGTAGAATACCGGTATGAGACCTGACCTTGTGATAGCTCGTCATTGCTTTTAACCTAAGGCCATCTCCAATCTTTACCCCCATTTTTGTCCCCAAATGAGGATTTCCCCATTTTGGGACAACTTACTCCAACCATTCCCCCACCCCCCCCCCCCCC
>ML375110.1:90079-126351 GCA_005239525.1 Nicotiana knightiana
CCCCAAAAAAAAGAATATTCTTTTTTATATTATTCTCTCTTCTATATTATATTATTATCTTTTATTTTAATTTTAATTTTTTAAATTGCGTTAAACAAATTCCATCTTTTTTATTTATTAATTTTTAATTTTCATTAAAACAATTCCATATAATTTTAAATAATATAATTTGTATGCAATTATTATAGATTAACTAATAATTCGAATAAAACTGAAATCATTGTGATACAAGATTAATCAAATGCATATTACATAACGATAAAATTCATTCGAAATACCAAATAAATATTCAACTTCAACCTCTAGTATTCTTCCATAAATGATCTGTTAATGCATTACGAAGTGAAAAATGAGCATCTTTGTCCTTAATTCTTCTATGTCGAGCTAAAAATTCTTGAAATCATTGATTCTCAACTATTGCCATTTCTACTGTTGGAGGTGGACCTTCCATATCATCTTGAATTGGTGCGTTAAGATCACGCTCATTCTCGATTATCATGTTGTGCAGTATAATACATGTAGTCATTATATTGTGTAACACTTCTTTTTGCCAAAAATGCGCGGGTCCTGCAACAATTGCAAAACGTTGTTGCAAAACTCCGAATGCACGTTCAACATCTTTTCGACATTATTCTTGTTTCATCGCAAAATATTTCTTCTTTGCCGAACGTGGCTCACGAATAGTTTGCACAAGGGTGGAACATTTTGGATATATATTGTCATTTAATTAATAACCCATATTATATTCTTGCCCTTAAATAACATAATGGGCGGGAGGAGCAATACCTGCAGCAAGATCGTAAAAAAATGTCATGATTCTAAAACAATAATGTCATTATTTGTACCGGGCATACCAAAATATGCATGCCATATGCAAAGGTCATAATCAGCCACAACTTCAAGAATAATTGTTGGGGATCCACTACGACCTGCATATTGTCCAGCCCATGCTGTTGGGCAATTTTTCCATTTCCTATGCATGCGGTCTAGACTGCCTAGCCTTCCTGGAAAGCCACGTTGTTCACTGATGTGCAGAAGCCTTGCAACATCGTTAGCTGTTGGGATCTCAAATACTGCTCGCCAAAAACCTCTACGACAGCTCGGCAAAATCTCTTCAGGCTCTTAATTGCAGTCGACTCTCCAATTTTAACATATTCATCAGTGGCATCCGCTGGCAAAAACCGTATGCCAGCATTCTAAACACTGCTATAATTTTTTGTAGAGTAGGTAATCCAAGTCTACCCATAGCATCGACGCGTTGTACAAAGTACATATCATGACTGTTAACCCCATCAACTATTCGGAGGAACAAATTACAGGACATCCGATATCTACGACGAAATTGGCAATCATTAAAGTGGGGATTATCTGAAAACTAATTGAGAAATAAATTATTATCAGCACCTTCACTATCTTCTTCTTATCTACTAAATTATTGTGTCTACTGAAATCTCTATATATTGAGGTTCCAACATAACCATCTATAACCACAATTGGCTTTTATTTTTCTTTAAACCGATAATTCATTTTTCCACTAATGAGTTGAAAAAATGTCTATTTGATCTGCAGAATACTCTGTAAACTAAGATATTCTATTATGTAGAACACATTTAGATGTTTCTCAAGATCCAATAACGGGCGTCAATCAATCCAGAGATCAATTTTGGGGTCGAGTCGCAAATGCATAGAACAATACAAAGAAAGAATTTTGGGAGAGTCGCACCAAGAAATCATTACAAAACCGAATGCAAATGATTGAGATGGCAGTAAGAAAATTAAACAGATGTGTAAGTCAAGTAGAAAATTTGCGTCCTAGTGGTGCTTCTGATCAGGATATTGTGAGTATTTATTTTTTGGTTACTTATATTTTATTTGTAAATATATTTGCTTACTGTTTTTAAATTTTTTTAATGAAGTTTTAACGATGGATGTGGATTCTACTGTCGATCTGGCTTGTCGTGAATTTATGCGACAAGAACAAAAAAGAATAATTTATAAATGAAGTCAACAATATCCACACTCACAACCACAACAATCCTCGACTCCATTCACTCAATACTACAGTGATTTTGGTGTACCTGGAGACGACGTACCTCCCTACTAAGTTATTATGCTATTTATCGTAGTTTAAATTTTTATGTATTTTAATTTAATGTATTTTCAATTTTCGTTTTTAAATTTAGCAACATCTAATATTTCACATTTCCACCATTCATTTTTTGAGATGATTATTTATTTTTTGTACAATTATAACTTATAATAAAAGTTACTTACAATTTTGCATAAGAATAATAAATGCACGAAAATTGATTTATCAAAATTATACGCCAAAGTTAAGATGTTAATTAATATTATAAAGATATTACATAAACATAATTAGGTATATGTAAAGAGGTAAAATTAAAAGAATTAAATAATAAAATATGGGTGAATAGTAATGGGGGGATGAATAGTGTAACCCCATATTTGAGGGAACACTATTCATCCCCCATTTTGGGGGCAAAAATGGGGGAGGGTTGGAGCTTGTTTACCACAAAATATGTCCCCATTATGGAGAAATGGGGTAAGGTTGGAGAAGCCCTAAGGTTAGGTTTGTTACTTACTCTGTACATGGGGTCAGTTGTACTGATACTATACTTCTGCACATTGCGTGCAGATGTTGGCTGCACTTGTTGCTGTGCTCGAGGGTTGCTAGATTTGAAGATTTACCCGGGTCCATGTTGTAGCTGCCTCTGTTGTTCGGGGTAGGCTTAGATTAAATTGTGTTGTTTATGTACTTTCAAACAGACTATGTATTTATTTCATTTTCTCTTTGTAAACTCTATTCTTAGAAGCTCATAATTTGTACTACCAGTCCTTGGGAAATGTGATAGATCTAGATAATGTATTATGTTTAATTGACTTGTCAACGTGATTGATATTTGATAGTTACTAGTTGGCTTACCTAGCAGGTTGGCTTAGGTTCCATCACGACCAACGGATTTTGGGTCGTGACAGATTGGTCTCAGAGCTCTAGGTTCATAGGTTCTACAAGTCACGAGCAAGTGTCTAGTAGAGTCTTGCGGATCACTATGATGACGTCCATACCTATCTTCGAGAGGCTACATGAAATTTAGGATATACTTCCCATATTTCTTTCATGATCGTGTGACATTGATTCAGCTTGATGTGTAACCCTTTGAATTCCTTCCACGTATTCGTGTGCGCACATGAGCGCTCGATATCAACTGTGCATCGACGGTGTGTGATTCCATGGATGGGGTGCGAGATGTGATTTCGGTATGCTGATGATGGGCCAGTCTGGAGGACATGAGACCGGGTTTTGACTGTAGATTGAGCATAGAGATGTGGATTTTGTGAGCACGTGCTTTTGGACTCATATGTACGGTAGCATCCCTATGGCTGGAACTAATGACTAGATGAGTGGTTGGATGGCTATATGATGAGTATGATATGACTACGGGTGTGTTTAGATAGATTTGATTTGATGAAAACGTTTTGATTGAGATGTAAATTGGGTGCTTGATTTCCGTCTTGATTTAACGTATAGTCTCGAGTTATGCGTGTTGTCTAGTTGATAAGTGAACTAGATTTTCATGTCATCATATGAGATCAGAAGCAGGAAGATTAAGTGACTGGGTAGTAGTTGTAACTATGGAAAAGTATAAAGAGATGTCAGTTTAAGGAAAAGCAGGTAGGTATCTCCTGCGGGGTGTCCTGAGGGTTGTGTGATCCTTATGTTGTTCGTAACAACTTCTCTTTTACCAATGAATTATATATGTTTCAATTTGAGTTTGGATCGCTTGTGGAAGTTGTCTTAGCTATTACAAGGATGAATGCGATATTTACAGATGATTTGGGATATTAGATGGTTTGTGTTACATGAACTTATGAAGAATTCAGTTGAAGTTCAGTGCGAGATTTTTGCAGCAACAAGTATGGGAATTGTGAATTATTGTGTGCTTTGATCTATGGCTTGGAGCCAAGTGGGGGAGTCTGTTATGGATAAGCTGATTGCACGGTTATGTGCAGTATTGGTTTCAGTTCGAGGTATACTGGTGAATCAGTTATGACTGGCAGGGGTTGAGTTCGAGGAGGACTCGAGTAAAGGAATTTATGGAAAACACTAAATGATTGAGTTGTTATCCGTAAAGAATGTAGTATGCACAGTAGGGAATTCACTCGGTTTCTTAGAAGTGTGGATTATTTCTTAGGGTGTTGGTGTTAAAATGGGGCATAGGTCGTTCGGTCTGTTTGATCAGTTTAATTTATATTTGAGAAGAGCATATGACTCTCGAGAATGGTTCTAATGGATTCAAGATTTATATGTAACAATTGGGAATCTTCAGCATGTTTATTTAGCTAGAAACTGAGATTTATATTGGAGGGCGACAAGACTTGTGAAATTTCTATATCATTACGGATTCTACATTTCAGTATCAGGAAAGGGGAAAGAAGCGGCTTTGGATTCATGGAAGGTCTCTTCAGAGTGGGTATCTTAGTTGTGGTATTTTTGGTGTGCTTAAGAGGGAATTCAGTGGCTTATGAGCCTTAGGACGTTGTGGTTTTATGCTAGGGTCTCGCGTAGTGAGTTTTGGTCGAGCATTGTGGTATTATGGCAAGGAGAAGAATCAAGTTGAAGGTTGTCACACCTCCTTTTTCCTCCTGTGAGGGAAATAAAAGAGTTTTTCCAATTAAAGTGACATTATTCGGATTTGGGATTTATTTTAGCTTTCAGAGTCGCCACCCGGATTTTTTACAGTGTTCCGGGACACCATTTATTTATTGAAATCCCAAACGTGGAAATTTTGACTCTATATAAAATGTCTGCGGACCAGAAATCCGGATAAGGAATTTTGTTAACCCGGGAGAAGGTGTTAGGCATTCCCGAGATCCGTGGTTCTAGCACGGTCGCTTAAATATTAATATTTGGCCTAATTATCTAATTATTTACATATTTTAAACCTATTGTGCTTTTTATCGTTCTTACTTTTTAGCCGCTTTTTAATATTTATGGAATTATTTTAATACAAGTCACGATGATGTGCACTTGTTATTTTTTGACACATTGCAAACCGCGCCACATGAAATGTACCCGCGATGTAAAATATGTTTATTTTAATTAATGTTTTGAGTTAGAGTCAGGGACATGAGTTGCCACACCTGAGTGGGATTTACGTATCATGACTATGCCACGTAATCGTTCCCATAGTCACGATGATTATTATTAATCGCGCTTTAAGCAAGATACAATGTTCATGATTTTCCTAAAACAAATTAATTTGAGATTGTTGTAAAGGTACATGAGTTATGGAATAAATTTTTGGAGAAAAGTAAAATAAATTAATTATAAAAAGGTGGGCTAATTTGTAGCTATATTGACATTTGGGTCAGAAAGAATTCTTTGTGGCCCAAATCCTTTTCAGGCTTAAACCAACACACATCCCATTTTAATATTTCTACACCATGTTAACATGGACCCTAACATGATTACTACCCCCAACCTACAGGGATGCTACAAACCGTTCACAAATTAAATGGAACAAATGATTTCCCACATTAATCTTTATCACTACTCCTACCAATTTTAAGATATCAAACTAACAAAAATGCAAGGAAACATATACAGTCTTCAGTTCATCACATTAAAATAAATATGCTTACAGTAATTGGTAAAGAAAACAAAAGGGAAGATAGCTGAACATACAGAAATGGGTACTGGGGTAAAAAACATACCTTAAATGAACAATAAAACTTTGATTTCTGACTGGCTTTCATGGGACAAAGAACCTCGAACCCGAACGAATCGAACGTCGACCTCGATGATGATCTCTAAATCGACTTTGGGAGTTGCTGTTTTCGAGCTATTTCACAATTGATTTTGGTGTCGATTTTAGGAGTATTTTGCTGGAGTGTTTGGCCAGTTTTGGTGGTGTTTTTCTGGAGCTTTCGGCCAGTTTTGGTGGTGTTTTTCTGGAGCATTCGGCCAGTTTTCATGGAGAAAAAGAGCTGTGAGGGAGAGAGGTTGGTCGCTGGGCGTCGGGATATTATCTGACGGCGCGCCGACATAAAGTGAGAGGGATCGTGTAGGCTGTTCGAGATGGGAGGAGTGGTGGTGGAGCAGTGACGGGGCGTTAGAGTTCTGTGGCGATGGAGTCAGAGGTGGTCGTTGCTGGTAATGGAGTTATGGAGAGAGGGGTGGCCGGCGATGGGGTGGTTTTTGCCGGCATCCAGTGAGGCGGGGGTGACTGGCGGCGACCAGGAAGATCCAGCGGCGGCTGCTTCTTGTGTGTAGGGGATGGCAGAATTTCCGGTTGGAGAAGAAGTTGCTTCCATTATTTTTGTGTGTCTAAGGGTGTGATCGTTGTTGAAGAAGGGTTTGTTTCTTTTTTAATTTTTTTATTTTTCACTTCGTTGATGGCTGCAAGGTGTGTGGCGGCAGAGTTTTTGAGAGGGATTAGGGGTTCTGTTCTGTTAGAGAGGGGGAAGGGAAGAAGATGATCGAAGGGTGTCCTCATTTTAGCTCATTGTAGGCATTACCTATAATATAGGTCTAGGTTTTAAGTGTATTTTTTGTGTACTTGCCAGTTAGTCCATAGGTCTTTTTATGTCAAGTCCTTAGGGTCTTTTTATTTATTTTTTTTGTCCCAAAGAAGAGTCTATAAGGGTCCCTAAATTACACAATGCTTTTTAAAATAAGATAGAAATGCTACACAATGTCAAAGCTAATCCTAATTAATTAAACTAAACACGAGACTATTTTTATGTTTTCGAAATCATATAAAGATAAAAATAAGGTACTATTTTTGTATTTTTTTTAAAATTTATGAAAAATACATAAACATAAAATGTTTTTATTTTTTAATTTTTTAATTTTTTTAATATTTTGGTAATTTTCATTTTTCTTGTAATAAAATAAAGTAAAAGAGTCAAGATGAGTTGAAATAGCTATATTAAACCTAAACTAAGTATTTAAATGCTAAAATATGCAAAATCTTGGGGAGGGCCGAAAATCACATGTCTACAGCTGCCCCTCTTTGACTGGAAACATGAAGAGTTTTCAGACAAAGAACAACAAGACATGTTTTCACCCGACCTTTATTTAAAAGTGTGGAAAACTAAAAGGAAGGAGGATGTGATCAAGTCCTGGTTTTGGACAGCCTACATATCCCGGGTTATAAGGGAATCAGTTCGCGTGTAGTTCAAGAAGTTTTGGAGTGATGGAGTGGGTGGAGAGGATGAGGGACTCGAGTGAGGTGCCGTTTCATCGAGCTTCCGGTCCCCGGTCCCATTATTACATCAAAATCAAAAAGAAAAAACGAACTAAGCCTATCAAGTACGTGTTACAAGATTCCTATCTATGTGTCTTCTGACGCTTGATCTTGAGTCTTGGCTGCTTCTTTATACAGACTCCGATATGAATCTTGATGCTTGTTCGTTGTAGGTGTTGGTCAAATCTTCTTTAGCTTTTCAAATCAAGGAAGGATATACAGAACAAATGACTTCAATCTCGTCCTGAATAGTCCACGTCTTTTCCACTTCTGCACCTTGGGTTTGGTCTTCTCTTTTTCTTTTTTTTTTATTCTGGATCAAAACTTCTTATTTTGGTCGTCTTGAGTCCATTTTCCTAAATTGTAATCTGCGCAAAATCAAAACAAATGAAAGAACTTTTCTGCCCCAATTTTCACTAGGAAAATTTCGTGAGTTATTGTAATAAAATCTATGCTACCTTATTATTGAAAGCAGTGAAAAGCCGGGAATGGGGCACCAGGAGTTATTGTAGACTAAGGAGTGAATACCCTATGCCTAAAGATAAAATCAACTAGGGAGTGGAGACCCTATGTTGGAAAGAAAATTGACAGGTTATGATGTCGTCAAGAAAAAGATCACCAGGTTATGCCAGTGTCTGGGGAAGGATCAACGGGCTATGCCGTTGTCAAGAAAGAGATCACTAGGTTATGCTGGTGTCTGGGAAAATGTAAACAGGTTATGCCATTGCCTGGGGAAAAGAGATCACTGGGTTATGTCAGCGTGAGGGAATGATCAATAGGTTATGCTGTTGTTAAGAAGAGATAACCAAGTTATGTCGGTGTCTGCTAGGGAGTGGGACCCTATGTTGGAAAGAAGACTAGGCAGTGGAGACCCTATGTCTAAAGTAAAATCAACAAGGGATTGGAGTCCCTGTGTTGGAATAGCGACTAGGTAGTGGAGACCCTATGTCCAAAAATAAAATCAAGTAGGGATTGGAGACCCTATGTTGGAAAGAAGACTAGGGAATGGAGACTCTATGCCTGAAAAAAAATCAACTAGGGATTGGAGACCCTATGTTGGAAAATGAGACTATTGAATTGTGTACCTATGCTAAAATGAATTAAGAAAGATTTTTTATTTTTTTTTCAAATTTTTTTTTGTATTCTGAATTTTGTTTTTTTGGTATCTTAGGAGAAAGATTCATCAGACTAAGACGTTTATCCTAGGAGAAAGATTCATCAGACTAGGGTTTTTCTATTATCTTAGGAGAAAGATTCATCAGACTAAGACGTTTATCCTAGGAGAAAGATTCATCAGACTAGGGTTTTTCTATTATCTTAGGAGAAAGATTCATCAGACTAAGACGTTTATCCTAGGAGAAAGATTCATCAGACTAGGGTTTTTCTATTATCTTAGGAGAAAGATTCATCAGACTAAGATTTTGATCCTAGGAGAAAATTCATAAGAGTAGGACATTTGCTTTTTGATATCTTAGGAGAAAGATTCATCAGACTAAGATTTTGATGAAAATTCATCAGACTAGGTCCTTTTTTTTTGTTATCTTAGGACAAAGATTCATCAGAATAAGATTTCGATCCTAGGAGAATATTCATCAGACTAGGTCCCTTTTTTTTTGGTATCTTAGGAGAAAGATTCATCAGACTAAGATTTCTATCCTAGGAGAAAGTTCATCAGACTAGGTTTTCTATCTTTAGGAGAAAGATTCATCAGATTAAGATTTTGATCCTAGTAGAAAGTTCATCATACTAGGTCCCCTTTTTTTTTGTATCTTAGGAGAAAGATTCATCAGACTAAGATTTCTATCCTAGGAGAAAGTTCATCAGACTAGGTTTTCTATCTTTAGGAGAAAGATTCATCAGATTAAGATTTTGATCCTAGGAGAAAGTTCATCATACTAGGTCCCCTTTTTTTTTGTATCTTAGGAGAAAGATTCATCAGACTAAGACGTTTATCCTAGGAGAAAGATTCATCGGACTAGGTTTTCATTATCTTAGGAGAAAGATTCATCAGACTAAGACGTTTATCCTAGGAGAAAGATTCATCGGACTAGGTTTTCATTATCTTAGGAGAAAGATTCATCAGACTAAGACGTTTATCCTAGGAGAAAGATTCATCGGACTAGGTTTTCATTATCTTAGGAGAAAGATTCATCAGACTAAGACGTTTATCCTAGGAGAAAGATTCATCGGACTAGGTTTTCATTATCTTAGGAGAAAGATTCATCAGACTAAGACGTTTATCCTAGGAGAAAGATTCATCGGACTAGGTTTTCATTATCTTAGGAGAAAGATTCATCAGACTAAGACATTGATCCTAGGAGAAAGATTCATCAGACTAGGATTTTTTTATTATCGTAGGAGAAAGATCCATCATACTAAGATTGTTATCCTAGGAGAAAGTTCACCAGACTAGGTTTTCTATCTTAGGAGAAAGAGTCATCAGACTATGATTTTTATCCTAGGAGAAAGATTCATCAGACTAAGATTTTTATCCTAGGAGAATGTTCATCAGACTAGTCTCTTATCTCAAGAGAAAGATTCACCAGACTAAGATTTTGATCATAGGAGAAAGTTCATCAGACTAGGTCTCTTTTTTATTATTATCTTAGGAGAAAGATTCATCAGACTAAGATTTCAATCCTAGGAGAAAATTCATCAGTCTAAGATTTTTATTGAGAGAAAAATCCATCAGACTAGGACTTTTTATCTTAGGAGGAAAAATGTGAAGGGTAATGGCGATATTTTATGTACACTTGCAAGACAAATAAAGGTAACGATTTGAGAAACTTTCCTTTTTTTGTCAGTTTTAAAAAGTGGTGGTTGGTTTGTGGCCTTGAGTCCTGGGCAGCTTGGCTTTTGCTCAATCAACTTGAGTCGCTTTTCAAGAGACTTTTTCGCTCTGCATCAACCCTGATTATTTCACACCCAGTACCATTTGTATTTGTAGCTCAGTCAGCCTTATCCCAACATGAGATCTTTGCTTATGCGACCTTTTCTGATATCTTGAGTGGCTTCTTGCCTTTTGGAGCAATTTGACTGTTAGAGGGAATCACCAGTAATCTTTGCTTGTGCCAAGTAGGATGACAAGAGTCTTTTTGGGGGGAAACACTTTTCATTTTCATGAACCCTCGAGGCATGTTGACTGTAACAATTGAATGTGCTGGCCAAATTTGCTTTGTGCAACTGAAAAGATGGTAGCAGATTTTGAAATCTTTTCTTGCTTGTGTTGACAAGGACTGACCTAGAGTGAATGACACAATGATGCAAAGAAACAAGTATTAACAAGCAATGCCCCTGTTGGAAGGACAGAAGGAAGAGTTCTCTTCTTTTTTTTTCTTTTTTTTTTTTTAATTTTATTTTGCGGTAACTAGCCTTAATGATCATGACATGCATTTTGGACTGAATGGCCGATATATCAAACTGATCAAATCTTCCTTTTCACCATTCTTATGACCTTTGAAGTCGAGCTTGTTTGTGCCAATTCTTCGCATCAGCTTCACGACTCACTTTCGGCCAGTGGTGCCCCGAGAGTTTTTCGCTAACAAGTCTCTCTCCTTTATTTTTCTCTAATTACCTTCGCCTTGTAGTGCCCATGAGGGTTTTCACTAGTAAGACTCTCTCATTTTTTTTTTTTTTTTATATTTTTTTCTTTTTCTTTTTCTTTTGTGAGCAACTTGACAGTGTTCTATGTCGTGTGACAACTGTTGCTGATTCCATGCTTTCTTTGGTGAGCAACTAACATTGTTCTATGTCGTGTGACAACCGTTTTTCATTGCATACTTCTCTTGGCATTCTTGAAGGCATATCAGGAGGTCTTTATTTGGAAGGTTTTTGGATAGGGTTGGAAATGATGGCTGGCATGACGGCTTAAAGTAGATTCAAAATGAGGGGTTATAAACTTACAACTCTCGGAATCGACTCTTCCATAAGGGAAGTAATATTTCTGCCCCAATTTTAGCTACTGGGGATTTTTCTGGGTTTTTTTTCTTCTTATTTGGAATCTTATTTGGTTGGAGCGAACCGTGTAAGGCTTCAACATTTTTCAAATACCTACCTATGACTCGTGATTTTACTTTAATTTTCCTTTTTTTTTTTTCTTTCCCATTCTAGAAATCAGTCAACATGTAAGCCAAAATAAATAGATACGCAAGTAGCAGTAAGATGCATCAGGATGGTCTTTTAAATTGGGTACAACTGTCTTAGAAGGACCCAATCCCTGTGTTGAGTCCCCGAAGTCAAATGCACATGATGCAATCAAATGTTCCTACTAGGGATCCGACATGAGTCTATGTTATTCTAAGTTTAAATCCTGGGGTTTATTGTTCTAGACTTTGCTTGCTCGAGCGGACAACTCGAGCCGAAGGGGGGCAGCGTACCGAGAATACAGAAGCTTCACCGGCTTTGCAACTTGTCCGAACCTTGTTCTAAAATTGAGATGTGACTCTAACAGAAAAGAAGTCACACGAAGTGCACACTTCCCAGATGGTTTAGAAGACTCAGAGAGAAGAGGGTTTTGGCACAATTTATATACATTTAAGATAATATCAAAGCGGTAAAAAGTGACATTTACCACATTAGGTTCAAACATGTAAAATCAGATAATAAATCCAAATATAACAGTTATTCTAAGCTCGAATTCTGAACCCTGAACCAGAGATTCTGGGTCTATTTCCCCAGTAGAGTCGCTAGAGCTGTCACACCTCCTTTTTCCTCCTGTGAGGGTAATAAGGGAGTTTTTCCAATTAAAGTGACATTATTTGGATTTGGGATTTATTTTAGTTTTCAGTGTCGCCACCCAAACTTTTTACGGTGTTCCGGGACACCATTTATTTATTGAAATCCCAAACCGAGGAAATTTTTGACTCTGTTTAAAATGTCTGCAAACCAGAAATCAGCGTAAGGAATTCTGTTAACTTGGGAGAAGGTGTCAGGCATTCCCGAGTTCCGTGGTTCTAGCACGGTCGCTTAACTACTAATATTTGGCCTAACTATCTAATTATTTACATATTTTAAACCTATTGTGCTTTTTATCCTTCTTACTTTTTAGCCGCTTTTTAATATTTATGGAATTATTTTAATACAAGTCACGATGACGTGCACTTGTTATTTTTGGACATTGCAAACCGCGCCACATGAAATGTACCCGCGATTTAAAACATGTTTATTTTAATTAATCTTTTGTGTTAGAGTCGGGGACATGAGTTGCCACACCCGAGTGGGATATACGTATCATGACTATGCCACGGAATCGTTCCCATAGTCACGATGATTATTATTAATCGCGCTTTAAGCGATCTACAATGTTCACGATTTTCCTAAATCAAATTAATTTGAGATTATTGTAAAGGTACATGAGATATGGAATAAATTTTTGGAGAAAAGTAAAATAAATTGATTATAAAAAGGTGGGCTAATTCGTAGCTATATTGACATTTGGGTCAGAAAGAATTCTTTTTGGCCCAAATCCTTTTCAGGCTTAAACCAACACACATCCCATTTTAATATTTCTTCACCATGTTAACATGGACCCTAACATGATTACTACCCCCAACCTACAGGGATGCTACAAACCATTCACAAATTAAATGGAACAAATGATTTCCACATTAATCTTTATCACTACTCCTACCAATTTTAAGATATCAAACTAACGAAAATGCAAGGAAACATATAGAGTCTTCAGTTCATCACATTAAAATAAATATGCTTACAGTAATTGGTAAAGAAAACAAAAGGGAAGATAGCTGAACATACAGAAATGGGTACTGGGGTAAAAAACATACCTTAAATGAACAATAAAACTTTGATTTTCGACTGGATTTCATGGGACAAAGAACCTCGAACCCGAACGAATCGAACGTCGACATCGATGATGTTCTCTAAATCGACTTTGGGAGTTGCTGTTTTCGAGCTATTTCACAATTGATTTTGGTGTCGATTTTAGGAGTGTTTGGCCAATTTTGGTGGTGTTTTTCTGGAGGTTTCAGCTATTTTTGGTGGTGTTTTTCTGGATCTTTCGGCAAGTTTTCATGGCAAAAAAGAGCCGTGAGGGGAGAGATGTTGGTCGCTAGGCGTGTGCAAATTATCCGACGGCGCGTCGGCAGAAAATGAGAGGGATCGTGGAGGCTGTTGGAGATGGAGGGAGTGGTGGTGGAGCAGCGACGAGGCGTTGGAGTTCTGTGGTGATGGAGTCAGAGGTGGTCGCTGCTGGTAATGGAGTTGTGGAGAGAGGAGTGGCCGGTGATGGGGTAGTTGTTGCCAGCGTCCACTGAGGCGGGAGTGACTGGCAGCAACAAAGGAGATCCTGCGGCGGCTGCTTCTTGTGTGTAGGGGATGGCATAATTACCGGTTAGAGAAGAAGTTGCTTCCGTTATTTTTGTGTGTCTAAGGGTGTGATCGTTGTTGAAGAAGGGTTTGTTTCTTTTTTTTTTTAATTTTTTTTTGTTATTCTCTTCGTTGATGGCTGCAAGGTGTGTGGCGGCAGATTTTTTGAGAGGGATTAGGGGTTCTGTTCTGTTTGAGAGGGGGAAGGGAAGAAGATGATCGAATGGGAGTGCTCATTTTAGCTCATTGTAGGCATTAGCTATAATATAGGTCTAGGTTTTAAGTGTATTTTTGTGTATTTGCCCGTTAGTCCCTAGGTCTTTTTGTGTTAAGTCCTTAAGGTCTTTTGATTTATTTATTTTTGTCCCTAAGAAGAGTCTAGAAGGGTCCTTAAATTACACAATGCTTTTTAAAATAAGATAGAAATGCTACACAATGTCAAAGCTAATCCTAATTAATTAAACTAAACATGAGACTATTTTTATGTTTTCGAAATTATATAAAGATAAAAATAAGGTACTATTTTTGTATTTTGTTTTAAAATTTATGAAAAATAAATAATTTGTTTTTATTTTTGTAATTTTCATTTTTCTTGTATAAAATAAAGTAAAAGAGTCAAGATGAGTTGAAATAGCTATATTAAACCTAAACTAAGTATTTAAATGCTAAAATATGCAAAATCTTGGGGAGGGTCAAAAATCACATGTCTACAAAGGTAATTCAGAAGGATCTAGGAGAAATATGACAACTTGGTAGTAGGTTGGATCTGCATGGCAATGTGTAAGGTCGGTTCTTTGGGTGCTTATGATGTGGTGAGTTTTTAGACGTGATCCGTGGCAATGCTCTTGGGTTTTGGCAACCTGCGCAGCTTGGTTGAGTTAGAGGGATTCAGTCATGATGGTTTGGTTAAGTGCAAACATATTTAACAGAGTTCTTGATGGTTTCTACCGTAATTTGATATGACTATATTCATACTGGTGTGTAGGGCATGTTGCATATTGTGATTTTTCCTCCAGAGATCTAATGGAAAGTTCTTGGCTAATTGAGTATGTAGTTGCCTGTGACTCACTATTGGATTGTGAAGTTCTTGTATTTGGCATATGATGGCATGGTAGATGCGGTGTGTTGTGTAGGATTATGATTTGCATGTGTACATTTCAGAAGGGGCATTGTGTTTTGATGTATGAATACTTCATCGGTTCTGTGGCACTCTCCTGGTTGATCTACTGCAGATATTCAAATTTTGCTTTGTGGCATAGAAGGACTATAGAGGTATTCCTCATGGTATGATCGTGTATTGGAGAAGTTCTAGACATTATGGTGGTGGAGTTGGGATAAGATATGGTGGTACGTGTGTTCTATGAATTTGGAGAGTGGGAGTTATCAAGAGCAAATTATTTCATAGTTGTGGGCTGTGAGGTTGTGGCCGAAGCTAGATAGGTGATAGTGCGTGTTTTGATTTAGTTATTATGGACTTTCGTAGGGTTATTAATATATTTGTGGGTGACAAAGTCGACATGGGGGTCCATTCGTAGGCCCAATTAGGGATGCGTATTCTACACTGAATCGGATTGGTTGGATTCAAACTGCTATTGTTGAGGGATGTGCCATTCAGTTATTGTTGGTCTTATTCTTGTTCTGAAATGATTTATGAGTTACTTTTCTATGCTGCGAGGAGTTGTGATTCGTTGGTTTTAGGCACGCATGATGCGGCTCTGTTGTGGTCTTATAGCAGAATTTGAGTGAAATGAGTAATTGGGTATGGCATGATTGAGGGCGTATTGGTTATGTTCTTTCGGGTTTCGTGTGGAATTGTATCGTCTGATTCTCTGTGGTTCTGGTAATGCACCTTGAGTACTGGATGTCAAATTACGCGTGGTTATTGATTTGAGTAAGGCGGAGGAGGTATATATTATGGACCAACGTTTGGATGGGGTCACACATTGAAACGAAGTTATGTTGAGAGATGATCCCTTGTGTTGGGTTCGTGTGTTCTGGTTCCTCTCGTTTGAAGCATTTTCAGGGTTGAGTACATTTGGAATATTGCTATTTGGTGGACGGGTTACACTGGTTGTGTCTTTAAGCTGTATTTATGTGTCATGTCACTAGAGTAATTATGTTAGGTGAGAGAAGGTCATCGTACCTAGAACGGGTGTTATCGGATCTGGTTGCGGTATATTTGGAAGGTATTGATGCTGATTGGCTTAGAAATTTACTATAGTTCTTATCAAAGGAGAGGGATTTCCATGACTTGTTGATCCGACAGATGGTTATGGGTTTCTGCGTGTTTCTTCATCATTGGCAGTATATGAAGGTGTTAGAACGAGACTTTGTTCGATAAGAAGTGTATTACCGGCATTGGGTTGCTTGAGTAGCTTCTGTGATTAGAAATTATCGCTATGAGTGTTTGAATTATGTGGTATATCATGTGATTTCAACTTGAGTTATGACTATGGCTTGATACAGCTTGTTCAGAATTATACAATGTGTTGATGAGAGATTTTAATCTTATAGGAATGTCAGATGTAGAAATTGGATTCTAAGGCTTATGGGCCAAGTTGAATAAGGAAATTTAAGTTATGTTTTGTTATAAAACCTATATGGGATAGTGTGATGTACTATCACCCCCCGTGTATGTACATGGTAAGTTTATGCGTTAGATTGATGGTTTGAAGAACAACTCTGGGCGTGTTTGAGGACGAACATATGTTTAAGTGGGGGATGATGTAACGACCCGACCGGTCGTCTTGAGGATTTGCACTTCGATCGGTAGTTTGGGGGGACGAGTAGCTCCTTAAGATGTATTAGGACTTTTGTGCAAAATTTGGGTACATTCCGAGTTGATTTCATATGTTTTGGCACGAGTTTTTGAAAGTCGAAAGTTCGAAAGTTTATTAAGTTTGATTTGAGGTGCGTTTCGTCGTTCGATGTTTTTATGCGTGATTTGAGGCCTCGAGTAAGTCTGTGACTTGTTGATATGTTCATACAGAATCCCTAGGAGCTCGGATGAGTTTCGGATTGGTTTGGGTTGTGTTGCGCTCGTTTTTTATGTTTCGACGTTGTTTCTTCAAGCATAAAGGTACCACATTGAACAAATGAGCTCTGGTTTCTGTTTTGGTTGAAGAATTGGATCCGTATCGTAAATACGGACCCGTAGAAAAAAGAATCGTCGAATTTGGAAATCCTATGAGAATTTTATGGTCATTTTACTAAGTATTGGGTTTCCGGATTTTTCAGATTAATTACGAAATTACCACTGAGTTCGTATTTAAAAATCCGCACTATTTCCAAATATTGAAACCAACATATCTCCGTAATTATAAGGTCAAATGGAGTGATTCAAAAGCCTATATTTACTGAAAGTTCACAAGGAATCCATTAGAGGCATCAAATCAAGTTTTGGGATCGTTTGGCATGCAAAATGAAGCAGAACAGATGTGCAAAAGTACTTAATATCGACGGTTTGTTCATTTGGTCATATTTTTAGTTGGGGAGCTCGGAATTGGACAATTTTTGGAGGAAATTTTCACCATATATATTGGATTAAGTGTTCTATACTTGATTTTGGTTATATTTCATGAATGCATCTTTGTTTTTAGCATTTGATTGATGATTTCAAAGTGAAATTTGGGGGTTTTGTCTAAAATATAAAGTGATTTTTTGAGTTTTGAACATCGATTGGGAGCCGTATGTGAGTGAAACTAGTATGGTTGGACTCATAATTGAATGCGTTGACGGATGTTAGGAGTTTTTCCCGATTCCGAGGCGCGGGCTCGGGTTGGGCGTTTTCGCTGATTTTGTGCTTTTGATTAAAGATTCGATCTTTTTCGATTGAGATTGGTTCCTTTTGAATTGTTTGATGTATTTGAGTTGTTTTTGGTTAGTAGCGAGCCGTTCGGAGGTCAGAACTCGTGGGATGGCATTTTTGGAGCATCGCTTGGCCTGATCAGTTTTGGAATTGGCTTGTTTGAGGTAAATAACTCTTCTAAACTTAGTGTTGAGGGTATGAAACCCAACAATACGTGTTATGTGATATTGGTATTGAGGTGACACACATGTTAGGTGACGGGCGTGTGGGTGAGCACCCTGTGAATTAGGACTCTGAGGTTCCCATGGCACTGTATAGTGGTCATATCTTATTGTTATATGTGTCTCCACCATGTGATATAGTAATTGAGCTGTCATCCATGTTAGATATCATGTTTAGACTTATGCTGACACTGTTGGGACTCACTGAGGTCATTTCTACTGTGGAGTTATATGCTTTCATTGTTTTATATACTCAGTTATACGCACTCATATTCATATCATATCTCAATCTCTGTTCTTATTCATTGATACATCACATCATCATTTTCGGGATAGATTCATTACATTGTGAGCCCGAGAGAGAGAGATAGACTGGAGAGATTGATGACTGAGTGAGGCCGAGGGCCTGATTGTGAGGATATTTATGAGTGAGCCCGAGGGCCTGATTGTGAGGATATTTATGAGTGAGGTCGACGGCCTGATTGTGTGGATTTTTATGGGATCAGGTTGCACGCCGCAACATGTTTATTTATGGGATCAGGTTGCACGCCGCAACATGTTAATTTTTTGGATCTTGCCGCACGCCACAACATGTTTATTTTTGGGAGCAGGTTGCACGCCGCGACAAGTTTGTTGATTTATGCCATGATTGACTTGATATAGCGCTTGGGCTGAAGGAGCCCCTGTGGAGTCTGTACACACCCCTAGTGAGCACAGGTACCTACTAAGTGATGATTGCCCGAGGGGCTGTATATGAGTGATTTGGAGGACTGAGTGACTGGGAGGACTGAGTGAATTGATACTCCAAGAGCTTGCATATGGTTTTATTACTGAGTTGCATCGCATTTGACATGCACAATTTACATACATGCATAGAGATGCATTTTTCCTCATGCTATATAGTATCACATCATTCATGACTTTTTACACATATTGATATATGGGTATAGGGAGGTGTTTTTATGGCACTCGTTATTTGGAAAGAAAAAAATGAAACTTCTTACTTATTGATGAAAGGATTTTGAGAAAGATAACAATTTTCACACTTACCTGTACTTTTCACATTTTCGGCAAAAGAACTGAGTTTTCACTAAGATATTTAAAAATCATGCCTATTTTTCTGTAAATGTGAATGGGTTGAGCCCTTTTACTTCTGAGATACCCCTTTGCTACTTGTGCTATGGTGTGTTGATTTGTTGTAGAATACTGGTATGAGACCCGACCTTGTGATAGCTCGTCCCTGCTTTCAACCTAAGGTTAGTTTTGTTACTTACTCAGTACATGGGGTCGGTTGTACTGATACTACACTTCTGCACATTGCGTACAGATGTTGGCTGCAGTTTTTGTAGTGCTCGAGGGTTGCTAAATTTGAAGATGTACCCGCGTCCATGTTGTAGTTTCCTCTGTTGTTCGGGGTAGCCTTAGATTAAATTGTGCTGTTTATGTACATTTCTAACAGACTATGTATTTATTTCATTTTCGCTTTGTAAACTCTATTCTTAGAAGCTCATGATTTGTATTACTAATCCTTGGGAAACGTGATAGATCTCAATAATGTATTCTGTTTAATTAACTTTTTTACGTGATTGAGATTGGATGGTTACTAGTTGGCTTACCTAACGGGTTGGATTAGGTGCCAGCATGACTAGAGGATTTAGGATCGTGATAGTTTTCAAAAATATCTAGGACATGATCAACTTTCTTAATAGGTCTAAAAATTTACAGGCTAAAACATGGACTTTCGTTTGGACTCTAATAGAGTCATACTCCTAACAGTGTTAGCTTAATCAAGTCATCATGTTCAGGTAGTATCTGTAAAGGTCCTTATAAGGTTTTAGGGGGTCAAATTTGGTTTTAAAATTAACAACAGGGAAAGGACTGGAGTGGTTCTAGACAAGGCATAAAATCAGGAATTATACTGGTACATGCAGTATTCAGTTAGCTACTTGAACTCTTCAAGTGCAATAATGATCTTATGTAGACAAGAGAAACATTACACATTTATAGAATTGGATTAAGCATGTCACAAGGAGAAAGTGTTACAGATAAAGGAAAGATAATGCATTAGACCAGGTTCAAATCAAACCTAAGTCTAGGTTAGTGTCTAAATATGAAATTGATCATGCTTATGTTTTCACAATTTATCACTTGGTTATAGTAGAGTAACTAGGTCCCTTTTAGGGAAGACAATCTTAAAAGATAAATGCATGTTAGTTTCCATAGGTCAATGATAACCTTGAAGGGTTAGAGACAGGAAGTATGATACCAAGTAAATTTTAGATTGAGCATGCAGTTGAAGGTATTAACTAATCAAGAAAACAATCATGTTCAACCTAACAAGTTATCAGTCCTTATAACAAAGAAAAGGAAACAGGATCATGATTGTATTATGGGGAAAGACAACTTAGTCTTAACAGATGTTTACAGTAGGACTTGAAGAAGAGAAGAATGTTTAATTCAAACAAGAGTAGGTCAACAGAAGCACAACAACTAGACAAAATAAAATAGCATAGTGGCAACTCAGAAATAATTTAACAAACACAAGTAGAGAAGAAAACATATAAACACTTAGAGTTTATGCTTAAGGTTAAGAGAAAGAGGATACAAACTTAAACACCTTCATATTCATCTTATTCATTGTTATCAAATAATAATCTCAAATTCAAGACTCACAAATTACAGAGATACAATAGATAAAGATAAAGGTTACACCATATCAATGAAAAGCTATGAAGTTCATGTGGACATGAACACATAATAACTTAAATATGTAGACCGTTGGAAACCTAGGGACAAAGAACAACATGAATCAATTAATGGTTTAATCAATCATTGATTAAAGACTCAAATTAGGACAAATAATCACAAGTAGTCATTAAACTAACAGAACATAAGCACTGACATTCTGATCACAGATAACATAAAACCATTGTAATCCTCGGAATCTAACGAGCATATTTGTAGCATTCAAAGAAGATGAACAAAAGAGAAGGATGAGAGACATGCTGACTTTCTGAGGAAACATACCAAATGAAGCTCTTTATCAGTTGCTTAAGACCCCAAGAACCTCATGTTTGAAGCAACGATAGTACTCAGCAAATGAAAGAAAAGAACAGTAACAAAACCTAGGATTTGAACTCTAAATTTCTTAGATGATTGAAGCGTTTGTGTTTGTGGGTGTGTTTCGCTTCAGTATTAAGTGGTTGGTTGTGTTAGGTAAGAGCATTGAAGGCTCATATTTATAGTTTCATTTAAGGCTCTAAAGTTTCAAGGGATTCAAATCAGATAGTGGAAGATGACGATTACTAGTTGATGTAAGCAAAATCAAGTGGAAATCTAAGAGAGAGAGGTGAAAATCAGTGAGGGTTTTACCTGAAAGGAGAGAAGTCGACTGTTTGGGGAAAAAACATCATGTGCAAGCCCTAATGTTCAGAGGTCGCTTCACTTGACCTCTAGACCAAGAATAATCATGATAACCTTGAGAGACGTTCATGCATGTTATAGATTTAACAAAACAGAGGAGGGTTTAAGAGATTTGACCCTTGCCCGATTTGGTCTAGGTTTTGTATTTGGGGGTTTTGAATCTCCATCAACGAGAATGGAAAGAAAACAAATTTCTTCATAGCCCAGAGACAAAACAAGTGATTTTCTATGTTTGATTTGTACGCAAAGACGAAATGATAATTTTATTTCAAAGATTTAGGTTGTGGCATCTCAGATTTGGCAAACAAAAGGGAAAGGTCAGCGGAATTTGTGGATAATGAATTAGGAAAGATTATTTGCTAAGCGTTTGGTGGCCTTGCACATATTTGTGAAGGGTTTTTTTGATTGATTGTTCATGCTTGTCTGAGAGAACGAGGATGAAAGAGGAAAAAGGAGGTTGTTGTGAGAGATACAAATGAATTAGGGTTTGAGATGTTATACTGGTTGGTCTATAGGTTAAAGAGGCAGGGAAAGATTTGGGTCATTGATCTAAAGATCAACGGTCCTAACATTTTAGGATTAAAACATTTGAAATGAGGGAATACGAGGGCCGTCGGATCTCTGAGTTTAGACGGTTGAGGTTGAGTCTTATAAGACTAAAGAAAAATAAAAAAATCAAGATTAAATGCAGACCATTTATATTATAGACCAATGGTCCAGATTCATTTGTGTTTGCTTTGTGAGTGGGAGATACGGGTAATGTTGTGTGCTCTCATTGGTCTAGAAGAGGTGACAGAGATTGCCAAGGTGGAGAGAAGGGAATTGGCTCTGGGTCAAATTTGGCTCTGGGCTTAACAATTGGGCTGAAATTCATTTAAAAAATTGCCACCCCATGTTTAATTGAGGAATTTCAATCATAGACCTTCCTTTTACCCTTCTGAAATTAATTTAAATAAAATTAATTATTTACAATAAAATGTGATAAAATTATAATAATAAAATACTACTAATTATTGTTATTAATTATTTGTAAAAATACTTTGTTTTATAAATTGTAACAATTTTGAATTTTCGTATAGTAATCTAATTAACCTAGAATTAAAGAGTAATTTACTAAATTAATTATAGAACCTACATATAGAAATTATTTTAATAATCCTAAAATAGTAAATATATTTGTAATTACATATTGTCAGCGCTATGTGATTAATTTTAAAACTAATGCTTGGTTAATTTGTGAAAAATAGATATTTATTACTAGGAAATACTTTGAAAATATTTATTGTAAATTATTAAGTATAAGTAAATTAATTTAAAAGGTGAGGGTCAAAATTGGCCGTCAACAGCCGCCCATCTTTGACCGGAGATGACGAAAGTGTTTTCGAGCAAAAAAATTGAACCAAAGCAAATTTTGTCCCGATATTTGGGCAGGTATTGCAGGAAATGGGGATTGTGAATTGCAGGATTAAATTGTGGAAGAATCTAGAAAGATTTAGGAATATTGTGATTGAGTTCTGTCTTTGTATTGCTTACATACCTCGGGCTTAACGAGGATCAGGCCACATGTAATTCTTGTGTAGGGACTTTGGGGAAGCGACACTCGCAAGAATTTCCCCAGTATCGTATTGTGACGATACAGGGAGACAAAAGATTGCTCACTCATGGTAGCTTGAATTCTACGGCCTAATTTAAATGATTAAAAATTTTGAGCTCGCTGATTGTCTTGAGCTGGGATCTTAGGCCCGCTACTAGGTTGGCCATCCCCGTAGCATTGTAGTTCGGTCTGCTGCTAAGAAAAGGTTCCACGTTGCAGTGCTTATTCCCACAAAATAATTGAAATAAACGTGTACCAATATATTGTAATGCAGAATATATTAAGATGCGATGTAAATGATGCATGAATGATGATGCCAGGCTCCCGGCGCGTCGTTATTTGGGATTGGGATGATGGGTTACTTGATCCTGACCCGATTTATAAGCCGAGTGTGTACCATTCCACAACTGTCGGAGAATTTGAAAATTGTCTCTTCTTGTTGGGAGAGCTTTCCTGGTAAAGTGCGTCTCTGCCTGTTGGGAGAGCTTTGCACTGAAGCTTAAAGTAATACCCGCTCAGAGTAATTGATTAAAACCATAATCATGCATAAAGCTGCATGAATATAATACTAAAACATTCAATGTAACATCAAATGAAATAAAAGCATGGTTAAGTAATACTCTTGACTGGCGAAGCTAGGTTACGGCCATCGATTAGCAAAATGTTGGTGATGAGGTTTGCGATTGTCTACTCCAGGGTCCATGATGGTGGAGTGGTGATGCGAATTGCTTTGTTGGCGAATTTTGCAATTTTCTATATACAAGGCTTCGATTGGTGAAGCGGACGTTCGATTTGTACAGGGCGCTCCGATTAGTTGAGCTAACGGCTTCCTATATACAGGTCTATGATGGGCGAAGCCAATGTTCGATTTGAGTTGACAGTTTGCTATATACAGGACTTCGATTGGCAAAGCTGACGTTCGATTTGTACAGGGTGCTCCGATTAGGTAAGAAGACGATTTGCTATTTACAAAGTTCTGTATCAGTTATTTGATTACTAGGTACCTGAAAAAGATTCAAAAGTTAGCTTTAGCCGTACTAGAAAATTTTAAGTAAAGGAGAAAGAGGGATGATTTAGGAAAGTCGCGGATCTGTCATTTGCCCCAGTGTGGTCCTAGTTCTTTCTCACTCCCTATTTACTCTACACTCAAAGAAAACTTCTAGTAGGGGGAAGTTGGTTTGTGTCAACTAGAGTGTTGGTTTGCCTCGGTGTAGAACATGACCGTGCCACGAAGTCTGGTAGATAGAAAAAGATTACGGTATATACATATATTTTTCTTTAGAAAACATTTCAAAAATAATGTGTTTTTAGGGTAAATGTCGTCATTCTGGATTATGACACATTACGAAAGGTTCCCCACACGCAAGCGTATGTTCTTGAAAACTCCATCTTGTTTATGTTGACTCCTGTGATGCCTCTGACAACGTGGCTGCTTGTTGTTGCGACTGCTTCCTAATTTGAAATAATTCAGTACAAAGGTTTTCCTAGGGTTAAGGCTGAAAATTTTCAGGTTGCGTGCGTATCCAAAACAGAATCAGGTTTGAACTTAATCCGTGGATTATCATGAAATATGATGAATATGACAGAGACTGACTCAAGCAGCCTACGTATCCAAATGAAATCAGGTTAAAGCATAGTTTGATCACAATAGATGCAAAATGATGAGATTGAGAAGGAAAATGGCCGACTCTGACTGAAACATCATATGTAGCCAAGTGTAATCAGCCAGAACGTAGTTCAATTATAAAAGATGACTGAATTTGGTGAGGATTCCCTACATATTCCTTTTTGAGGAAATCAATTTAGCGTTGTTCCTAAACAATATACATAAGTGATATTTGGTTTTTCTATTACAAGAGTAAGGAGGGAGAGAAACTGTCGAAAATGGGTTTGCAGATTACCATGGACTAGGCTATGAAACGACTGATGTAGTTTTATCTACCCAAGAAACACATGACATTCTTCTATATCTTTAGTGGCGGTAATTCTTGTATGTCCTTCATTTTTTATGAGCCCATCTCTATCCCCTTCCTACTTATAATGAAACCCAATAGTTTTCTAGCGGGGACTCCAAACGCGTACTTTGTTGGGTTCAATTTCAAATCGTACCTTCAGAGGTGTTCGAAAAATTTCCTCAAGTCTTCCAAATGATCCGAGCTCCTTCAAGACATTACGATGACGTCATCAACATACACTTCAATCTCCTTATGAATCATGTCATGAAAGAGGTTCTCCATGGTCCTTATGTAGGTGGCATCGACGTTCTTGAGACCGAACAACGTAACTCTATAACAATAGACTCCCTAAGGTGTGGTGAATCTGTCTTCTCTGCATCTTCCTTGTGCATTAGTATTTGATGGTATCTAGCAAAAAAATCCACAAATGACTACAGTTCATGCTTCGCGTAGTTGTCAATGAGGATGTGGATGTTTGGTGGAGGGAACTCGTCCTTTGGACTAGCTTTGTTGAGATCTCGGTTGTCCACACATATTCTGATCTTTCCGTCTTTCTTGGGTATTGAGACGATGTTTGCCAACCAGCTTGGGTAGTTGGTGACCCTTAATACATTTGCTTCTATCAGTTTGGACACTTCTTCCTTTATCCTCAGACTGAAATCAGGTTTGAACTTTCTGGGCTTCTGCTTGACCGACCGTCTAGTTGGGTCGATGGGCAGTCCATGCATGACAATGTCGGTGCTTAATCCTGGCACGTCATTCTAGGACCATGCGAACACATCGACGTACTATCGGAGGAGCTCAATCATCTTTTCCTTCTGCTCGCCTTCTAGGTGAATGCTGATCCTAGTTTCCTTTACATCCTCTACACTTCCAAGATTAACCACTTATGTTTCTTCGAGGCTGGGATTTTTCTAGCTCTCCAACTGCTCGATCTCCTGTTAGAGATTGTCAGGCATCATGCTCTCGTCATACTCATTGTAATCCAGGATGTTGCGCTCAACAATTTTGTTTCATGTCATAATCGTTGAACTCAGTTTTTTATCGGTTTGATTACTGAAAAGAAAAGCTAAGTATAAATAAAGCGGTAAAACAAACTTGCAATATTTATGAAAATGATTCTTTTTATTTTATTAAAAGGGAAACATCTTAAGCGTTCACAAGAGGCGAATGAAAAAAAGGTACAGACACGATACAAGCCTCAATTGACCGTTCTCTTTTCAAAAGAAAACCTTTACAGTTCCATACTACCGAGACTCCCAACGAATAAAAGATGGACTGACAGTCCAATTCTGCAGCTCTGCCCCTGGTTCGACATTCATATAGTTGGTGTCTTGATGTCAGTTCCTACACAACATTCTTCAATCATATTCACGAACAACTTTCCGATCTCGTTGATGATATCATTTTCGGGTACTGAGCTCTGTCGCGGACTTGCAACATGCTCTAGCACAAAAGCCTTTTTCCCAAATCTAACAGTACAAACTTTCCCTTCTGGAAGCTGATATCCTATCCCAGCCCTTCCTTTCTTCCCATTATGTTCAATTAGCTCTGTGATTCCATCTAAATTGGCTCCCAACCCTGTTCCTGGCCTGCATCCATATTGCATCATCTCCCTCGTAGCCATCTTGGATCTATATGGCGACTGCATTCCTAATTTTTTTTCAATCTTCTCCATGTCAGTAGTCTACATGATTTCCAAAGTATTGAAGGAAACCCCGTCCAGCCCCTCAATGAATGAAATATCATGCTTCAAATAGGCGGAGTGATCCAACATGCCATGAACCACGATCTCATTATATCCCCACTCAAATTTTATGTATTGTTGCAATGTTGATGGAACGGCCCCAGTCATATGCATCCAGGTCTTTCCCAACAACAAGTTGTAAGAAGAAGAGATGTCCATTACTTGAAACAACACCAGAAAATCTGCCGGCCCAATTTGCAAAGCTAGATAAATTTCTCCAATAACATCCTTTTGTGAACCATCAAATTCTCTCACCCTTACGTGGCTTTATTTAACATCCCTTAAATGAATTCCTAACTCCCGCGGGGAGGAGATCGGACAAATGTTGACTCCTGATCCGCCATCAACCAACACTTGGGACACTATTTTAGCCCCGCACTTGACTGTGATGTGAAGATCCTTGTTGTAACTTTCGCCTTCGACAATGAGTTTGTCTCTTATTAATGTTATCATGTTTGCTTCGACCATTTTCCCAATTATCGCGGCCCACACCTCACTAATGGAGTTACTTAGTACACTTACCCCGCTTAGTACTTTTAACAGGGCACCCTTATGACTGTCGAAACTCATTAATAGATCAATGATAGATAGTTGTGATGGGGTTCTCTTCAGTTTCTCTTCCAAAGAATACTCTTTTCTTGACATTTTTTTCCAAAACTGAGCGGCTTCTGGGTATGTTATGTTCATCCTTGGAATTATTTCTCTCCTCGGATTTCCTCAATTGACATCTTATGGGGCGTAGCATCTTCCAAACCTAGTCATATTGTGGGCTACAACAAAGCCTATCATTTTGGCCTTACCCTTTTTCTAGTATGTCCACGGGACGGTTCTGTACTCCCGACCTTCTTCATCTCGAGTAGCATTGGCAGGTTTTTGCGGATAAGTCTGAACTGTCACTATAGGCCTTAGTTGTACTATAATGACCAGAGCCTTTTGAGGAGGGATCCTTGCGGCTTTTGAATTTCCAATAGTGACAATTATTCCCTTTAGGTCATACTTTTCATATGATGTGATCATATTAGCTCCCCAATTTTGATGACTTGGAAATGGGCTGCAATTCACATTTGGTGGTGCTAGAGTGCACTGGATAGCTTCACACTTGATCAGGGTTTCAATTTCATTTTTCAGCTTGAAGTAATCTTCATTATCATGCCTAGGTGTATTGGAATGGTACAAACATCTTTTAGCAACGTCAAAATATTTGGAGGGGTGATTAGCAGCCCTTCCCTTGATCGGGCTTATCAATCCTGGTCTTCTTAATCTTTGGAATAATTAGGCCAGAGGCTCAGCAATTAGGGTATAAGTTCTAGGATCCCTCTCCTCAAAGTTGGGACGAGGGCGTGGTGCATAAGCATGTCGATTCTGATGAGTAGTGGTTCGGACATGAGAATGGTCGTTGTGGGTTTTAGCTGTTGTTTGCTCAAGGAAGGTTGCATTGTTCTTGAGGGTGGTAATATGGATGGGTATTATAAACTGGAGCATAAAAGGGTGGTGGTGAGTGAAGGTTTGGGGAATAAGAGGTGCTTCCGTGATGTGGGTTGGGTTGGGTTGGTAGTAAGGATGACTATTAAGATCTACTCTTTCTTCTTCTTTTTGCTTCCGATTGACGCTGTCTGGATGACCTTGCTAGCCGCTTGTAGTGCTTCCATCGATTGTACTTTACCAAATCTTATACCCTCTTCTACGAAATGTCAAATCTTGACCACCTCGGGGAACTTCTATCCCATTATTCATGTACTCTTTTAAAAGTATATTCCCTCCTAGGCTCTAATCAAATATTTGGTTAGCTCACTATCATCCAGCGGAGGTTGTGCCCCGGCATCCTCCAACCTCCTTCGTCATACATATAATTGGAAAGACTTAGATTTTTTTTTCCTGCAAGTTCACTAGTGCAAACCGATCAGGAGTGATCTCTGCATTGAATCCAAAATCATTCATGAAATCCTCCCCCATATCGTACCAATTTCTCCAATTTCGTGGATTCTGTCGAGTATATCAGGTGAGTACCTCGCCCGTCAAACTACTTATAAATAACTTTTTCCTTAGCTTCTCTTTCCTCCCCACTTTGACTAACTTGTCAAACTACGCCCTGAGATGTGCGTGAGGGACCTTTGTCGCATCAAAGATATCAAACTTTGAGAGTTTTTACCCTGCCGCATATCCACATCTATTGTTACACCCCATATTTTCGTACGTGAGAGTATATTGTAACTCAATTGATGTAAGATTAGAAATAAGATTATATTTGATGGAATATAAAGTAAGTTAATCATGTTACATTGGAGGTTACAAATATTTAAGATCATGAATAACGAGTTCCAAGAGGGTTGGCAAGCTTAGAAGCTAAACCAATTGAAGAAAATAAGTTTCTTCAAAAGTCGACGAGTTTGGAATGTTATAACATGTACTTTAGGGTGAGACTATGGTTCACTACATGATAAGGAGTTTATTCTATGATTTGATTTTTATCATATGATGGTTGTTTTTTACATTTTGAAGTCAAGCAAGTTGTGGAACAAAAGTCAGCAAAGGTCTTCACAAGTTTCACTCATAATGTGCTTAAAATTAGGTCAAATGTAACTGAGATTTTATCCCAATATAATTGGAATTAATAGATGATATACAAACCAAATTTAACATCTATGAGTCTAGTTTCCAGTTCATTAAACGGTTCATCGATACGACGTAGGAGTAGAGAGATATTTGTGATTCCGCAAGACTGCGCAGACATCATAAGTGACAAGTAGGTGGATCATTAGAGCTTTTTGAGAAATACATTTCATGTGCTATATGATGTATTATTGGTACATATAATACACCAAATTCTAGGTCTTGGAATTTAGTTTTCAACTCTCTTAACCGTTCGTTCATACGACATTAGGATAAAAATATATAAGCGTCGGAAGATGGACCAATCCTAGGGAGCCAAGCTAGCACCTCTTTGACTTTTCCTAACTTGATATATATAAACCTTAGGTCCGCTTTCTCTTCATTATTCAACATAAACGACCATATAAAAAACATAAGCATAACCTCAAGCTATCTTCAAGGGTTTCAAAGAAGATTATCATTCGGGGCATGAAATCGAGAAGCAATAACATCAAAATGATCCCTACGACGTAAGTGTCATTATACCGCCTCTCCTTTTTCTTTGTAGTTAGAGTCTTGGAAGATACTTCGTAGTTTAGAAAAGTCTAATATATGTATTTAAGTATTTAAATATCAAGGAAGGTTGATAAATATGTTTCCTAATAGTTAGAACTCACGGGACAGTGATCGGAAGCCATGAGTTCGACTTATTTGACTTGTAGGGGACTGTTTTGTGCTGTTGTTGGGCTGCATGTTTTAATACTGTTTGTGGAGTTTTGGAGAATTAAGGGTGTGTATAAGCACCATACATATGTAGGGTTGTGATCTGGTCGTTCGTTGTAACATTTCCGGGTCGTTTGACACGACTACGGTGGTCGTCTTATGTGTGAAGTGATTAGGTTGTGTGTGGACTGTTTTAGGGGGAGGCTCAATATGATTATTATTGATGTTGTTTGGGCTTTTTGGTGATTTTTTTGACTTGCGTGAAGTCATATAAACAGGGGAGTGCTTTCCTTTTCATGATAAAATAGGTTGTGGTCGATACATAATAGTTATGACGCTTAAACGATAACGATAGTGTCGTTTCTCTTATTGTAGATTAAGGAGTTGTGACATTTGCGTAGCTTGATGTTGGGGCAATATATAAAATGTATGTGAGTCTATCCCTTTCCTTCTTTTTCACGACCCCGATTGTACATAATGCAATGAACGGGCTTCCAAAGATACTCTACTCTTAGAACCTAGCAGTACTTACATTGTTTCCCTTCTTATGGAACAATTGATGTTAAGCTTGCTTCTCTTATTCTTATGTTATCAATGTTGTTGGTACTTCCTGATTCTTATAAGATTCTCAATGAAGAGTTAGACCTAATGATGTGTACGGAGAATATCGACCTTACATCGCTCTGAAAGGTTCAGAACATGATTCCAATGAGTCCTGCATGCATTATATAAGTATATATTTTACTCTACCGATCCGCGCTATAGTCGGCCAGGTATGGCACCTATTGTGTAACCACTGATCAGTTAGGTTTACCGAATCCTCTTTAAGGCCGGGTATGATATGATGATGATGCCCACAGAGGCGGATTTTTAAGAAGATTATGTGTATATATGTATCATGCATTTCATGTTAATGTCTCTTAGAAGCACTCAGATGCTACAAGTTGTATCTCCTACATATCTCTTTACATTACTGTTCTTATTTATGCTTTCCTGCCTTACGTACTCAGTACTTTATTCGTACTGACGTCCTTTTATTTATGGGTACTGCATGTCGTGTTGCAAGTCTTGATAGACAGTTAGATAAAGCTCCCCACCACAATAGGCTTTCCAGTTCAGCAATTATAGGCGAGATCCCTTCTCCGGACTTGCCGTGGTCTTGGTATGAATTTTTGTTATAGATATTATGGGTATGTCGGGGCCCTGTTCCGGCTATGTTGCATTACTTATGCTCCTTTAGAGGCTCATAGACAGGTGTCGACTCATGTATAGTTTGGTATGCCTTGTTGGCTAATTTTTGTTGTATAGTCTTTCATGGTAACATTGTAGCTTGTACCTTTTATGTAGTTTCTTAGCAATCTTGTCATCCCATGTGATGTATGTTCATGATCCATATCTACCATTCATATTGATCTCGTTATCCCATAAAGATAATAAGAAGGTTAGATAAAATGTACGTTGGTGCTCGACAAGTATGGACCGAGTGCTAGTCATGATCCTCCAGTTTTGGTCGTGACAAACTTCGTATCAGAGCAGGTCTGTCCTGGGGTTTTCTATGAGCCGTGTCTAGTAGAGTCTTGTTTGTGGGTGTGTTGTGAACCACGCTTCTAAGCAAGAGGCTAAAGGTCATTTAGGACTGCTACTCTTTCTTCTTACTCTAGATCATATGGTAGAGCTCAATCGTAAGAACTGAATTTCCTCAATTCTATCTTATTTATAATACGACGATGCATACATCTAGAAAGATGGATGGTAAATATTGCAATGTGGCTGTGGAAGAGTTTAGTTAGAGGAAATCAATTTTGCATCATGCTTATGATGAGAATATGTGAGGACTTCAGCAGATCATGTGTGTACTAAGATGTGTTAGTTTCTTAATAAGGAGCTCTAAGGAAAAAATATCTATCTACCCATATGGTAAAAAGAAATAAGAGAATCAGAAGGTAGATACGAGTTTTAGCAAGTAAAAGAAGCATGATAAAAAATAGTACTAGGTACCTATTTAATAAAGATTATCAGTATTTATAATTCTGGCAGAGAAATATAAGCATTTTTAGTTACTTTTAACGGTAACAGAGATATCTACTATTGTCCATACCAGTCTCAATTATGCCCTATGGGAGCTAACTGAAATAATTTAAGAGAAGGATATGATATCAGGATCCAGCTGGGATTAGAGTAACCGAAAATTGTTAATAGATTGTTATCATTATTTAACATTTTTGAAGGGTAGTGCAGAACATGGTAATAGTTCTCATTTGGAGATAGCCATATGGTCAAGCTAGAATAGAATAGTCAGATATGAATACTAGAATATTCAGAAATTTCAGAAGATAGGCACTAGGATCCTAGAAGAGATAAATAGTTGCCTTAGTATGACTCTAGCCACTAGTAAAGAAAAAAAAAAGAAGAAGAATGTTAGGCGTCCCGAAGAGCCAGTGATGTGAAGCACGGGGAGCTAAATGTGAAGGAACGTCATGTTGAAGTCCTTATAATATTGCGATAGGCAGAGATATTAGCATGAGAATAATAAGAGAGTAAATGAAACATTATGAGTAAGAGGTGATAAATGAGTGATAGCGGTAAATTAGAATATGGTATAATGATAAAGTCTATAGTCAAGTGAAGGAAAAAAATGAGAGGAGACAGGCGTTGAGACAATACAAAAGTGTAAGCCATAAAGCCATACCCTCATTTCGAGAAATGAGTTGGTGACTCACACGTGATTTCCATGAGGAAAAGTTAGACTCCCTAAGTAATAGAAATTAGTATGGGATAGTAAACAAGAAAAAAAATCGAACATGAATTAGGGATCAAAGGAATTGGTAATAGTCGACATCGTTTCAAAGATAGTGTTTCGACAATAATAGAATGGACAATAGAAGAATAACCTTTAAAGGTCATTCACGAAGACGCTTCCCTAAAGCAAGCACTATGAGCAGAGTTAAGCTTAAGGGACTAAGTGTGCCAGTTATACCACGTGTCACCCTTGTGTGTACGAAATTTAATTATATCTGGTGTAGAAGGGTTACCGCAAGACGAGTAATGTCTGTGAATATGTAGAAATAAAATGCCAAAGATGAAGAGGTAAATATCGAACCGTAAAAGAAGAATGTGGTAAAAAGGTGAAAAGAATAAGATTGCAATTATTCATATCCTATAGATATATTATATAACTCCAAAACATTATGCAAGCATGATCTTGGGATAATCAATAAGGGTTTTGCACTCGATGATATTGATATATAAGTGGGAATGGAAACTTGATACATAAGGATCCCGTACAAGAGATAAGTTAAGACAAAGGACATAACCCACGAGGCGTTACATAAAATAAAGATATGAGAATGGACCAATGGGTAGTCAGTAGGTTATTAAGGAAGATCCTAGTTACGGATAGATAGGATGATATAGGAAAATTAGTAGATCATGCAAGATAAACGTATTGAAACCCAGCATAGGAAATTTTGTCTCTTAAAATATTCAGACATGAGTTTGGGTAGTAGAAGGTACAATATAAGTGTTACGGAAATAAAAGAGAGTGCCACAGTGGAGACAACTAAAATTTAAATTTATAAGAAACCCTACAAGCACAAGGGCACGGAGGTAAGTAACTAAGGATAATGGTAGGCGAGTAAAAACATCAGAAATACCGTGGGATATACAATGTAATAAGGTCAGCTTTATAAGAGTTAGAAGTTCTTCCCTAATTACTACAACGAAAGACTAGCCGAGGAAATAAGGAAGCACAATTCAACATAAGCATAGTGACCTAAAGGAGAAATGGTCTTGTAACTACAGTCTCACTAAAATGTTGCATGCACTCCATAAGAAAGTGGAACCTATCATAGCTAATGAAAAGAAGAAGAAAAAAAAATCAATCAAAAGTTGATAATTGAGATCATGTGAGTTACAGGGAACTACCGTATTCATGGGCACTAAGATAGGCCAAGTATCCATGCAGCAAGTGGAAGAACGACCAGAAAAAGTAATTGTTTACATTAAAGACAACTGAGAAGGCGTGAAAGGAAATCTATGGTGCTAACATGATGAAAGGAAGGTTACAAGTAGTATAAGTAGATGTACGTAGGTCACAAGCTAAAGTATGGTAGAGAAACAAGGTTTTAGCTAGGAATGAGTAAGGATAAGAAAAGATGTGTGAGAAGTTGACGAGGATAGGTAATTCCTCGGGATTAAACCCATCACAACAAGAGAGCTGATGGCTTCCATATAGTTATAAAAATCTCAGTATATCATGAGTTAACTCAAAGGTGTTTAAAACTAGGAGCATTTACAAGAGATAGAATGCTACCATGGTAGTAAAGTAAGGGTGTAATTGTGATAAATCATAAGAGGATGACATTTAGACCTTGGATTGAGTAATGATTTAGAGAACAAGTATTTCATGAACTGCACGTGATAAGAATACCCCCATAAGATAAATCACATTGGGATGCTATGAAATACAATTATTGCATTATAGTATCGTCCCTAAGTAGATCAAGAAAATCACTTCAGATGTTCCCCGATGAGACGTAAGCCCTAGTGACGATATATTACATAAGAGATTTTAAATTATCAGTGGTAGAATATAGATCAATATGTAGGTGAATCAACAATGAAGGGATGAAATCTACAATGTATGAGATCAGATTATGTTGTCATTATTATGATGGATGGTGATGGGGAAGCATTAAATGGCTTTGATTTATACATATAGGATAAGCGGTGAGAGAAAAACCTGGAGTTGGGTGGCAAGTCTCCATAATAATAAACCGAAGTAAGAGTTATGGTATAGTATGACCTACCTAGTAGTGGTAAAGCCATAAGCATAGATAACTGAGGCTATGAAACAAGATATAACAATAGTCGTAAGTNATTAGTACACCTATAGATGCCCAGAGGGAAAACTTGTCATAGTACAATATATCTTCACCAAATGAATCATAAAGATAGGTTAAAAGTTAACAAGAAATAAAAAAGGAGATAAAAGTCGCATTGGCGCACATTCAAGGTTAGAATTGTCTAGGCTGCATGAAAGAAGGTAGAAATATTTACGACATTGAAAGGAGTTCGACCACAAGTCGACGTGTGAGAAAGAGGCCTAAATAGGGTAATGTTCTAGCCTTTGGATTTATTCACCGAACAACTCCCTAGATTGAAAAGACAGTATTAAATTATTCGTAAGAGTTATTGCTTAAGATGAAAAAGTGCATTAGTCAACATTCGAGGACGAATGTTCCAAAGGGGGGAATGATGTTACACCCCATGTTTTCGTACGTGAGTTTACATTGTAAGTCAATTGATGTAAGCTCAGAAATAAGATTATATTTGATGGAATATAAAGTAAGTTAGTCATGTTATATTGGAGGTTACAAATATTTAAGATCATGAAAAACAAGTACCAAGAGGGTTGGAAAGCTTAGAAGCTAAACCAATTGAAGAAAATAAGTTTCGTCAAAAGTCGACGAGTTTTGAATGTTATAACATGTACTTTAGGGTGAGACTATGGTTTATTACATGATAATGAGGTTATGATATGAGTTAATTTTTATTGTATGATAGTTGTGTTCTACATTTTGAAGTCAATCAAGTTGTGGAACAAAAGTTGGCAAAGGTCTTCACAATTTACACTCATAATGTGCTTAAAATTAGATCTAATGTAACTGAGATTTTCTCCCAATATAATTGGAATTATTAGATGATATACCGACCAAATTTAATATCTATGAGTCTAGTTTCCAATTCATTAAACCGTTCATCGATACGACGTAGGAGTAGAGAGATATTTGCAGTTTTGCGAGACTGCGCAGACATCATAAATGACAAGTAGGTGGATCACTAGAGCTTTTTGAGAAATACATTTTATGTACTATATGAGGTATTATTTGGACATATAATATACCAAAGTGTAGTTCTTGGAATTTAGTTTCCAATTCTATTAATCGTTCCTTTATACGACATCAGGATAAAAAGATATAAGCGTCGGAAGATGGACCAATCCTAGGGTGCCAAGCTAGCACCTCTTTGACTTTTCCTAACTTCATATATATAAACCTTAGGTCCGCTTTCTCTTCATTAATCAACATAAACGACCAGATAAAACACATAAACATAACCTCAAGCTATCTTCAAGGGTTTCAAAGAAGATTATCATTCGGGGCATGAAATCGAGAAGCAATAACATCAAAATGATCCCTACGACGTAAGTGTCATTATACCGCCTCTCCTTTTTCTTTGTAGTTAGAGTCTTGGAAGATACTTAGTAGTTTATAAAAGTATAATATATGTATTTAAGTGTTTAAATATCAAGGAAGGTTGATAAATATGTTTCCTAATAGTTAGAACTCACGGGACGGTGATCGGAAGCCGTGAGTTCGAGTTATTTGACTTGTAGCAAACTGTTTTGTGTTGTTGTTCGCTGCGTGTTTTACAACTGCTTTGTGGAGTTTTGGAGGAGGAAGGGCGTGGAGAAACACCATACATATGTAGGGTTGTGAGCTGGCCGTTCGTTGTATTATTTTCGGGTCGTTTGACACGACTACGGTGCTCGTCTTATGTGTGAATTGATTAGGTTGTGTGTGGACTGTTATTTTTGGAGGGGGGGGGGGGGGGGC